>JASDQU010408195.1:0-10617 GCA_032191745.1 Picea mariana
CAATCATGACCACATCATATTGCTTGATTGTATTTGGTAGACCTGTATTTAATTCCATGGAAATGGTCTCCCATTTTCATTAGGGAATTTGCAAAGGTTGCAATAACTCAATAGGATGTCTGCTATCCACTTTCACTTGTTGACACTCTAGGAATTTAGCGATGTACTGAGCAATGTCCTACTTAATTTTCGACCAATAATACATCTGTCTTATTGTTTTCACCATTTTCTAGTAACCAGGGTGACCTACATATGGTGTTTTATGGAACTTGTCCAAAATCAAGTTCCTCAAATATACTGAATTAGGAGCATACATTATGTTGTTATACAACAACAGACTATCAACCCCATGCTGATATCCTTCATATTTATTTCCATGGGTTCTTACTGTAACTATTTTATGACTTTATTGAAAAACTCATCTTCCTACAAGAGGGTTCTAATCCTCTGCTTGATATCAGACTCCCCTACACTTGTTGCTGCTAAGTGTATTATTTTCACACTTCGGCTAAGTTCATCTACCACTCTATTTTCCTTTCCCTCAATGTGTTTGATTTAGAAATCAAATTCACTGATCAACACCATCCACATAGATTGTATGGAATTCAACATAAGCTATTCAAATAAATACTTCAGACCATAGTGGTCTGTCATTAGGAAAAATATTCACCCAAGAAAGTAATTCCTCCACATCTCCAATGCATGCATGATTGATGAAAGCTCTAGATCGTGGGTAACATACTTTTGATCATGCTCATTTATATTTTGTGATTCATAGAAAATCACTTTCACTTCTTGCATAAGAACTCCATCGAGTCCTTCTTTGAAAGCATCTGAAGAAACCAACAAATATTTTTCTAGGTCTACAATCTTCAGAACAAGGCCATTGGTCAGAAGATACTCCAGCTACTGAAAGTTGGCTTCGCACTCTGGTGACCATACAAATCTCTTCCCCTTTTTCTATAATTACGTAATAGGATCACCAATATTGGAAAATCCCTTTCTGAACCTTCTGTAATATCCATCCAATCCCATGAAATATCTTACTTCCATTACATTTCTAGAGGCAGACCAATCCATGATTTCCTTAATATTTTTGGGATCCACTACCACTCCTTTTGCTGAGATTATGTGGCCTAGATACTGGATTTATTTTTGGAAGAAATCACATTTGTTGAACTTAGTGTACAGTTGGTGCTCCCTCAGCAGTTGTATCACCATCCTAAGATGCTCTTAATTCTCTTCTATGTTTTTGGAATATGCCAAAATGCCATCCACAAATACCAAGAAAAACTTGTCTAAATAGTTGCTAAGAATGCTATTCATTAAACACATGAATGTAGCTAGTGAATTTGTAAGCCCAAATTGTACCACCACAAAATCATAGTGCCCATACCTTGTTCTAAAGGTTTTCTTTTGGATATCCTCGTCCTTGATTCTGAATTGGTGATATCCTGACCTCAAATCGATTTTTGAAAAAACCACAGCTCCTCTAGGTTGGTCAAAGAGATCATATATCCCGGGAAAGGGATATTTGTTCTTGATGGTCAACTTGTTCATCTTCCTATAGTCTATGCATAGTCTCAAGGTACCATTCTTTTTCTTCATAAACAAGGTTGGTTCTCCACTTGGGGATACACTTGGCCCGATGTAACCTTTATCCAACATTTCCTTCAACTACACTTTCATCTCCACCAAATCTAGTCTGCACAGCCTATAAGGAACCTTTGATGCTGGAACTTCTCCAGGCACAAGATCTATTGAAAAATCAATATCTCTTTTCAGAGGAAGTCGAGGAACCTCTTGTGGAAACACATCTATGAATTCCCATAACATAGGGTGATATTCAACCTTTAGCTCCTTGTTTTCTATTTAGCTAAGTACTTTTATAGAATACAAGTAGAACCCTTTTCTGCAAAACTTCTTGAGTTTCAATGTTGGTATTTGCCTCACCGAAATTGGCTTCTGAATGCCTTGCAAAATTATTTCATTTCCCTTGTTATCTTCACATTCCAAAACCTTCTCATAACAATTTAATGTTTCCTTGTGGGAGGCTAGCCAATCCATACCCAACAACAAGTCATACAAGCCTAGGGGTAGTATATTCAAGGCTTCCTGAGTTTGTAGTCCATTCATTTCAATTGGGCATGATTCAATCACCTTAGACACTTTCCTTTTTGGTCTAGTGGACAGCTGAACCAACCATGATCTTGCGTGTTTCTTTATTTGTAATGAACATGCCTCAACAACTTGAGGTGAAATATAACTGAGGTTAGATACTGGGTCAATTAAAATAGAGATCAGTTTCTTGGTAATAATACCTTCCAATTCCACCATAGAGTCTTGGTGGTTTGCTTGTTGATTCTCTATAGCTACATATATTCTTGGCATGCTTCTAACTATATCATTGACTATAGTTGCTTCATGTACATGATAAAATTTATTGCTATCATGTTGTCTATGAGGAAAATCCCTTAACATATGTGGTTCTCCACATCCCCAACACTACAAAGTTCCTTTCTTAGGCTCCTCTTCTCTTTTCTTTTTTTTCTCTATTGGCTTATTTCCACTTTGAGATGAAAATTTCTACTAGTGCACACTTCTACTTGCTTGACCCAACTTTGCACCTTTCCTAGAACTCTTGTATGGCAATGACCTGAAATCCCTTCTTATGGAATCTGTTATCACAAAAACTAGTCAAAGCCTTAGGGGGTTTTGGTTTCTACCTAAGTTTGTATTTTTTCCTATCTATCCTCCTTTCACAGATCCATTCTTAAGTTTTTCCTTTCGTCTTGTAGTTCGCTCTACATCTACCTTCGATCGTTTGAGAGACCTTGTGTTTTGTGTTGTCCTACCTGAAAAATATCGGCTCTAAGCTTTCCTATTTTCCCCTAGTGGTGATCACATTTATCCTTATCTATGATGCTGATCCTCTTATCTTCCTGAGCCTTCATCCAGTCATCCAAGTATTCGTTCACAAACCCCAGTCATAGCCACCAAGTGAAATACTTGAAGTGGTTTGAGGCGGACACAAAGCAAGCGAGAGAGCAAAGATCAGTTTTCAATGATGAAGATCCTTTAAGAAGATCAGATCGACGACCATTAGGTGATTGGAATCATGCAATTGTAACAAGTTTAGAGTCAAACCTGAGGTCACAAAATTATCTAGGTCATCCGTTTCAGAAGGACACGTGGTGAAAGATTAGCATTTCGCTGGCTTGCATAAGGGAGCAGTCAACAGGATGAGTTATGAGAACTCGCGAAACGCGAGGTCACAAAATGATCAAGGCCATCCGTTTCAGAAGGACATGTGGCACAAGATTAGTGTTTCGCTGACTGGAAAAAGGGAGCAGTCAATAGGGCGAGTTATGAGAACTCGTGAAACGTGAGATCATGAAATGATCTAAGCCATTGATCCTGGGAAGGATACGTGGCGCAAGGCTGGAATTTCGCTGACTTGCAGAAGGGAGCAGTCAACAGGACGAGTTATGAGAACTCATGAAACAAGAGATCAAAAAATGATATGAACCGTCGATCCTGGGAAGGACACATGGCACAAGACTAGCATTTCACTGACTCGCATAAGGGAGTAGTCAACAAGACGAGTTATGAGAACTCCCGATATGTGAGGTCCCAAAATTCCATTTGGTTAAGAACAAGGTCACAACCCGCAGTCACATGGAAGGTGGGGCCAAAATAAAAGTAAGCGCCCAACCGACCGATGAGCGACTGAGGGAGTTCAAGGAAATGATCGTGGTCGTCAAGTCCTAAGAAGGTCCGACCGTTGATCCATACAGATCATTTCACAGTTTCGAGCATCGAAACATTGTGAGTTGAGGGGAGTGAGAACTCCCGATATGCGAAGTCCCAAAATTTCATTTGGTTAAGCACAAGGTTGCAGCCTATGGCCGTGTAGGGCGATGAAAGGGAGTTGCACAAAAGATCAAAGCACCTGAGTTGGTCACATAGAAATATTTGCACGGCCTCGAGGCTCCAGAATCGACTCAAAGGAATTATGGGCACTCCCTGTAACATTCATGGATGCCAGATTCCGTCTCGGTCTTGGTGAAGGTAGTTAATGAAAATGGGGTAGGTGGTTGAAACCTCATTTCACCACATAAATGGAAAACATGGAAGACCTGGCCATGGGGGGCAAACTTTCAGCCAGAAGTTCCCTGTCATGGATTTTCTTGTAAAATCCCATACTGTCTAAGTTTGTGTCTGATAGAGGAAATCATGTGCATTCTGACGGAAGAAGAAGAAAACACAAAGATTTGAATGCAGTGGTCCGATCATGTCACTGAGAGCCACAAGCTGTTTTGAGTACAAATACTCAGTTGTAATATTTTGTTAAGGGTCGATGGTTGATCTAAGATCCCGATTTGTAAAGTTTTAATGAACACTCTAGTTCTATGGTTATGTATAGGCATTTGAGACTTCTTGTTTAATGTAAGTCAATTCCTTTCGTCTCTCTGTAACAACTGTGTTACAACACTCGGGCATGGAAGATCCAGTCGAGGATAATTATTTTTATGTGGTGTATGTTTGATCAAAGTAACATTACTACCAGTTTTAATCAATTCTCTGGGTTGTTTTCCTTCCAATGTTGAATGACCCGAGCATGGGTGATCCAGTCGGGCAGTTGTTATCGAATTGTGATGTATGATTGATTTCAGTTCATAATAATTTAATTTAGTTCATTGTATCTCTAAGCCAAGAAGATATTGTCTTCTTAGTTCTCTTCTCCTCTGGCTGCTGGAAGACCAGATGTCTATATCAGACCATTTCATTCTCCTTAAGTTCTTCCCCCTACTCACCACTATACAACAAAGTACTGACCGAAGTTAGATCAAGACCTAACTTTCCTATGCGTGCCAACCCGATTTTCTGAGTTAGAACGATACCATCCTGAGTCTGCGTCCATTAGACCACCTTTAAACTATTCATTGTGACATAAAACTGATGGGTATCTGTTGGTACATAGGGGAAGAACCAGGGTTCAATTCTCAAAAGTGCACCAACAAAACCCTAACTACCGACCCTTTTTGCAACACCTGCGAAGTAGATGAAGTCTCACCCGAGGTAGAGGCAGGTGTGCTAGTAGAAATCCAGTGTCTGCAGCCTTAGTTGGGACATAGATCTATGATCACAATACTCTATCAAATCACTTAGAAGTTACATTTCATCAGTATTTAACCAGTATCTACTTCGCAGATAAAACCCTAATTACACAACATCGCAGTATTCACTCGGATCTAGTATATTCAAGCACTAAGCACATTCATATAGGTTAGATCTAGAATTTATCCATATTATTAATCACAAAGCATCAACATATCTATCTATCATTCATCTATATCACAACACTTAAACAATTAAACACATAAAAACATCAATACATTGCACAAAGAATAACAACACATGATATACGTGGTTCACCCCTAGCCTTGGGCTATGTCCACCAACTCTTCTTCTCTTGTATTGTCTTCTGTCAATATTCTACATGCACAGAGCCACAAAATCCTACTCCACATAGGACATGAGATTTGTGCGCACTTCGCTAGATCCTCCTTCCCCGCACTAGGTTACAACACAAAGCCTTTACACAGTCTCTTACAGTCACTTGCACTTAGCCTTGCAAGTCTCACACATCATGCACAAAGCATCTACAAATATTAATTGCACTTAGCACTTAGCATCACACACTTTTGTCCTTTACTTACATCGCCTGTATTACTTAGTTATACATTACAAAATGGGCCTAAACATGGGTAAAACCCATGGGCCGATATCCCCATACTCGTTACATAAGCCCATAACCCAAAAATCACTAAAAAGGGGCCGAGATACCGTGATATTCACTTCTACTTGCGCTCCTCCTTCGACAGCCTGTCGAAGTCCCAAGATAGGTCAAACCTGACCAAGGATCCTCAAAACTTGGTCAAGGGCCAACAGGCCCCCAACACTCACCTATGACTCGTCCCGAGTCACTCTGATCTGGGTAGCTCTGCCTCAAAATCCTCGAGCCTGGATCAAGCTTCTTCGACCTGCTGTTATGTCAAGGCCTCCTACTCGGCTAACTATTGGATAACTGCTTTGTTGATAGGTCCCTCTAAGTGTTGTTCGAATGCAACGACTACTTGTTCTAGCTCTACTCCTCAGCCTTCAATCTCCTCAAATAGTTGGCACACTTCATCTTGGACTGGTTGGATCCTCTGAGTCACTTCCATGAACTTTCTCTATATGGTGTGGACCTGTTTTTGAGCAATGCGATGTTCCTGGGATCGCTTCATCCTTTCAACTATTGACAGGAGCTTTAACTGCGTCTGTACTGTTGTTGCTTGCTGCTTTGCCTCCTGGATCTATTCCTCCAGTTCCTTTAGTTCAGGGTCTTCAGTAAGTCGCTCGTAGGTTTGTGTGCTACTACTGCTAAGTTGTTTACATTCTAGAGAGAATGCTTTGATCCTCTCAACTGCACTCTGGGCAATGGATTCTCTTTGGTCTTGCACGTTCTGCGGGGTACTTGGCACTGTTCATAGATCTAGGTCTACGATTCTTTGTTGAAGTTGTTGGATAGCTTCCAAAAGTTGCGCTACTTGCTGCTCCACTGGTTCTTCCACCTTTTTCTCTAAGCCTATCATAGAGTGAAGTGCTCTACTGGTTGCTTCTTTGACTTCGTGTTGTTCTGTGAGAAACTTATGTTCTAACCGTTCGAGAGCGTCGATCTAACGGTCATAATTCCTTCAACAGTTATATTGCTTTGCCATGGCGAAGTTCCATGTTGTGTTGTTATGATATCCCGATGAAGTTCTAGTTTTGCAAGCCTTCCTTATTCTACAACTTTTCTCTCTTCTTACTGAGCTTTCTAGCCTTCTTCCCTGTGATCTTTGTCTCGGTATTTTTTTTTCCATTCTAATTCTTATCTCCTTTTGGAATAGTAACTTCGCGCTGTTGAGATTCTTTCATAGGGTTAGAGAGTAATACTTATTCTTTGTCTAGGGTAGGCGCTTCACTCTTCTGTGAGTCTTCTTGTGTTCTCTCAACTTCGACATCCAAGTTTATGGTCATAAACAACTTCGATCTGTTCTCATGTTCTGCATTCAAGTGCGATATCCTCATTGTCATGAAATCTTTTAATTCTTGGTTTTTCTATTCTAAGGCTTCCTCTTATTTTCTTTTGGTCTGATCCTTCTCAATCCAGGTTTTTCTTTATGACATAGTAAATGGGGCGTTGCTTTCAAGGAATTTAACAACCTAAAAATATTCCTCTGTCGAAGCTCCATGAACACTCATAGATATCTGGGTGAGTCTTCCACATAGAGTTATCATTTTTCCTCTGAATAATCTTATTCCTCCCAATGAAGGAATCATAGCAAGATTTCCTAAAATTTCTCAAGTTCTTTCTGTCATGATATTCAATTGTGTTTCTTCATCTAGAACACAATCAATGTCGAAGTCTCCTATTCTTGTTTCTATGCATTATTTTTCTTTGAAGATCTCTGATATATTGATATTTCTATGATCATTCAGGGTTTCTTTCATTTGTAGCAATACATTCTCTGATTCTTTATGGGGTTCTGCCATGGTCTTAGTTTCTTGATCTTCCTCGGGGTTTTCTTGTCTCATATTCATTCTTTCAACCTTAGCAATCATTCTAGGGAAATCCAAAACTTCATGGTCAACAACTTTACAACAAATACAACTAGGTCTTCTACCAGGTCATTCCTTAGCAAGATGTCCTGGTCTTCTGCAACTATAACAAAGGGTTAATCCTCTTTTTCTTTTAAATGATCCCCAACCTTTCCTGTACTGTGTACTAGAGTCATAGTAGCTAACCTCCAAAAAGTTCTTTCTAGGATCCTGCATCCATTTGTTAGTCCAAACATTCTTTATATGCATACGAATAACATAACTTTTATCATTTCTATCAGATCTACTCATATAAAATCTTCTTTCTTATATTTGTGCCCTAGTTTTTAAGCTAGGACAAAAGTTATCAAACATACCTAGATCCATACTTTTGAAACAAAAATTTCCAGTTATATTACCTTTTCAATCAAAACTTTTCACTGTTCTTACCTTTATCAGAGCACAATGCTTCAATATCTTACCTCTTTTATTCACATCTGACTTCTGTTCTTAGCACAGAGATTTACAATTCAAGTAGAATACTGTGCCCTAGGGAAACAAATCTATGCACAAAGCCTTCTCTTTTCTATCAGTTCCCAACAATCACAATTTCATGTCCTGACAATGAAACCATTTGTTGGCACACAACGCTCAAGAGTGCACCAACAAAACCCTAACTACCGGCCCTTTCGGCAACACTTGCGAAGAAGATGAAGTCTCACCCGAGGTAGAGGCAGGGGTGGTTGCAGGACTCTAGTTTCTGCAACCTTATCTGGGACATGGATATGTGATCACAATACTCTATCAAAGCACTTAGCAATTACAGTTCATCAATATTTAACCAGTATCTACTTCATAGATAAAACTCTAATTACAGAGCATCGCAGTATTCACCCAGATCTAGTATATTCAAGCACTAAGAACATTCACATAAGTTATATCTAGCATTCATCCATATTATTAAGAACAAAGCATCAACAGATCTATCTATCAGTCATCTATATCAAAGCACTTAAGCAAGTAAACACATAAACACATCAATACATCGCACAAATCATAGAAACACATGATATACGTGGTTCACCCCCAGCTTGGGGCTACGTACACCAACTCTTATTTTCTTTTATTGTCTTCTGTCAATATTCTACATGCACAGAGCCACAAAATCCTACTCCGCATAAGATAGGAGATATGCACGCACTTCGCTAGATCCTCCTTCCCCGAGCTAGGTTACAGCACAAAGCCTTTACAAAGTCTCTTACAGACACTTGCAGTTAGCCTTGCAAGTCTCACACAACATGCACAAAGCATGTACAACTATTACTTGCACTTAGCACTTAGCATCACACACTTGCCGCATTTACTTACATCGCCTAGCTTACTTATTTATACATTACAAAATGGGCCCAAACATGGGTAAAACCCATGGGCCAACATCCCCATACCTGTTACATAAGCCCATAACCCAAAAAGATATAAAAAGGGGTTGAGATCCTACGATCTTTGCTTCGACTTGCGCTTTGCCTTCGACAACGCATCGAAGTCCGAAGATAGGTCAAACCTGACCAAGGATCCTCAAAACTTGGTCAAGGGCCAACGGTATCAGGCTTACCTCTGCAACAATCCATAGGTGACTTTTGGTGCTAACATTTATGGCATCTATGTTGAGGATGAATTGAATATTTTCCCTAGGTAGAACGACAATGAGCCTTTGATTCTTAAGGTGCATCAGGTATCAGAACCATTGAATATTGAAACTCTGCACCTGGCGATTCCACTGAGGCGACTTCACTGTTTTAGTGTGGCTGCTTCTATCTAGACCTAGTATCCCTTGGGAGAACACAACGATCAAATCTGGTCTTTGATGGTGAACAAAGGCCAGATGCACTCCTACTTCATATCATTTACCTGGCAACTCCATGATTGAAGAATCGATTGATGACTCCACTAGTCTGAAATGGAGAAAATCCTGGATCGAAGGTTTTCTCCCTTTAATTTTTCCATTTTTTCGTGGTTTTCTTAATGTTGTCCCTACTATGAACAAACAGGGTGATTATTTTCCTATATTTAGAAGACACATAGATGACAATCCTGCCAAGCATTTTCGTGATTTTCATGAACTCATGCATCAGTGGGAGATACATCATGAGGGTTTATTAATGAAGATGTTCATTTTCTCATTAGACGGGGATGCTCGTGAGTGGTTCCAATCCTTAACCCCTACTAGCATCCCCTCCCTAAGAGAGTTTCATGCAACTTTCAATAAACACTGTCAACATTTTTATTCTTCCAAGTTAATTTGTCATAATTTTTGTGAAGAATATATAGATTGTGTTCAAGGTTTGACTATTTCAAATGAAATCTGTGAGAATGAAAGCTATGAATATGGAAGCCATGATAATGAAGGATATACCTCGGAGGAGTTGATGGAGCTGGTAAAATATCTTTCTGCAAGGATGGAGGGATTGGAGAAAGATTTTGCTCGCCACTCTTACGAAGAAGATGCAGAGGACACTTCGATCCTTGAAACAGAGGTTTTGGGCAGCCCTGATTATGATGAAGGAGTGATGTCGGATACTGACCAAGAACAAACAAATTTTGACAAATATCCAAGTGAGGATGATGAAAAGCAGAGTGATTCCATGGTTCTTGATTTTAGTGATTTTGAAACTGATCCTGAGGAGATCCATGAAGGAGAAAAGGAGGAGTCACATCTCTCAGCTATCTTGGTTCAGAAGTTTTCCCCTTTCAATTTCTTAGCCATATATGGTTATCCACATCCAGTGCCGGCTATAAGCAAATAGGATAATTATCTTCCAAGATTCAAAGGAAAGAAGCATGACCATCCCGATGAGCACTTATTAAAATTTCATGCATACATGCTTGAACATGGCTTCTTTCACGAGGATATTTGGATCAATATGTTCTATTTTTCTCTAGAAGAAGATGCTCTTGGATGGTGTCTATCTCTCCCTGCTGCTAGTATCC
>JASDQU010408202.1:0-10668 GCA_032191745.1 Picea mariana
TATTTCGTATATCATTTCTGTGTATTGTGAAGATTATGCTGGATATTTTACTGTTATTCTGTCATTTCTAGCATTTCATTTCTGTTCTGCATATTTTATATATCTGGTATCTTGCATACCCGGACTCATTACCTCATGGAGCAAGACCCACTGTTGTTGAAGGACTAGGCCGATGGGATGGATGTTGTTGTTGCTGACAAGATGGAGGCGCTGAAGAAGAAGGATGGGCCCTCCAGGGCCAGGCTCAAGTCAATATGGCTCTCGGTACTCCATGTCTAGGACCTGTGGGCCTCGAGACATAATCTCCTTAGTTATCCCTAGGCTAGGGGATAACAGGACCTATCCCTCTACCTGGGTTATTTTATTTACTGTGTAGGTGGCACACCTAATAAGGGTGGATGAAGGCCCTTCCATACTTAAACTTGGCAACTCACATGGGGTCCTGGGTTGGTGTGATGCTTGAAGCGGATACTGAGGTGAATTGTCTTACATGGCTTATATCTTAAGTTACAACTTACTTTGCATGCTTTAAGGACTGATGTTTCTCATGAACTTTGGCTAACCATGTTTTATATTTTGATTTGTTTTGGATGGCATTGACATAGTTCTTTGATGGACGTCCTAGGCTTGTACCCAGGATGTTGTGCCTTTATTGCAGAATCTTGGCACGTGTGATGGAGAACAGTGGGTCATCCATTTACTCACCACCCTCAAACATTGGCTCTCACATCCATAGAACCTTGAACAATGGACATATGGGCTTGGTAGGAGCAGATTCAGTCATGATGGCACACAGGTGCGCTGGAAGCCCCATAGGCTGGGCAGAGTACCCCAGGACTTATTTTGCACAAGGATCAGGGACATTGCAGTAGAAGACAGTTAGGGACAATGCATAGGTGAGATACAGCTCCCCAGGGCCTGGATGCAACACCTGGATCTTGGACGTTGGCCTTATTATGGTGATGACGTCACCTTCTATGGTGTGATGCAGCTAGGGTTTGATGTGCACATGGGGTACTGATGATGCATGGCATGACATTTGGTGAGCAGAGGCATCACTTTCTTCTACATTGCTCTAAATTGATGCCATGTGGCCTACAAAGGCCTCTTGCTTGCCCAAGAGACCTTGACGTCTCACACGTGTGGGCTATTTTGATTGTATTTTGCATTTATTGCATTGTAAAGGTTAAATGAAGGGTCGGCCCCACTTAAATTGAATGTTATGCTATGTTTGTGGACAAAAGTGAGACGTTGGGCCTCATATAAGAAAGCAAGCCTCACTTTCATTTTTGGATCATCATTCCTCACCTTTGTGAGACTACTTCTGAAATTTTCGGTCCTTAGGGGTTACTAGCTCTTTCTCTCTCATGCACTATGCTTGGAAGGATCTTTTATGGATGGTTTTGTTGATTTTGGATGGATATTTCTACAATTAGAGTGAAATACTCTTAGTTTCTTGGATGAAGTAAGTCAATTTCTGCAATTATTGCTTATGCTATTAATGTTCATGGTGAAATTGTTATTTTCTTGCAAGAAGTCTTGTTTACTGAAACCCTAAGAGAGGAACATAAGTGCTTCTACCTCTCACAAGGTGATATTTGTCTAAAATTGGTTGATTATCCTTGCTAGGGTTAGAACCCTAAAGCCCTAAAGTGCTAGCACTTTAGGATTCTAGCCTTAGATAATTGATCTTTGACTTAGTTGAAGCTACAAGATGGGAGAAACGGTTTCTAGGGCCCAAATGTGCTTCCACCCTAGAAGTCCTTCTCCTCAATATCTAAGACCTAAGGCCCAAATGTGCTTGCACCATAGGGTTTAGATCCTACCTCTTGGTTTCAAGTAGGCCAACCTTCAAGCTTGGTTGCATTGAAAAGACTCCATAACCTAGAAAGGAACTAATCTTGAAGCAAATCTCTTGGTGAATAGTTTGACAAATTCTCTCTCTCAAAACTCTCAAGCATTATACTAATTGTACTAACACTAACCTTAACAAACTTACTAAGTAACTTGCTGCTGTTATAAAAGGTTTTCTACAGCCATCTAAATCACATTAATCTGATGCGTACACTAGTCTTAAGGTGGCTTAACTCACTCGGAAATAACGTCTAACAATTGGATAATATTCTATTGGATGTATGCTTAAATTCATGGTCAATTATGGTATTTCTGAGCATTTACTATTGTTGTTGTTACAAATTACTTATTGCTATTATAAGACTGCTTTACTGTTGCAATTTACAACAGCCATAGCAATCTAACTTGTCTAGTGACTAAAAGAGGTATTTATTGCATATTTTGGCTTGGAAATTGTTATATATGTTCTATAAGTATAAAGTGTTCTTGTTCCGGGAAGGTACCAAATCATCTTCAAACCTCTTCTCTTTCTTTGACTTAGACCAATTATTCAGTGATCAAGATAGGGGGAAGTAGGCTTGGCTACTATACTTGCTATTTGATCCCTTGAGGTCATCAAAGAAGCCTCCCTTGTGGTGGACCTCTTCCATCACTAAAACGAGGGAAGTTCCTACTTAGGTGATAGTGGTAGGTTCTTTCATTGTTACGCAAGATTTGGGGACCTTGTGGAGGACTTTGCACAAGTGCAAATTCTGCAATAACATTTTGGCGCCATTGTTGGGGAGTGTTATCCCCAGTTTAGGGATAACTAAGGAGATTATGTCTCGAGGCCTGTTGACCACCTATCCAACTAGGGGGTCAACTCCATGTGCCATGAAGAGATGCATCATCAAATGCTCATTTGTCGAAGATTATTTGGTTCTACAGGGCATTTTTGGCCCCAACACTTCTTTTTGTAAACAAAATTTCCACACCCCTGCGTGGGTCAATAATGTAATAGGTCTGCATGGGTCATATTTAGGTCAGTTACCTTGGGATGGGTTCATTGGGAGAGTTCCTTTCACCGAGGGTTTTTTATCCTCAGGTTATCAATTGGGCTTTTCAGCCTTATTGATTTCCCTTGAGTTTTTCCCACACCTGCAATAATTCCTCCAAAGTGGTGAAAGGCATTCTAATGGGCTTATCCTCTGGTAACTATTGTTTAGGGATGATGTAAATGACCATGTAAGACATCTTAGAAAGTTTCGCGGAATTCCGATGAGTCTAGATTAGTTTATTTAATTAATTAATTTTTAATTAAATTTCCCTAAGTTTGGAGGTTTAATTATTTAATTAATTAATTATTTTTGAGTAAAAATTGTAAAAACTAGGTCCTTGGACTTTTGATAGGGGTATTTGTGCTCAAAAGAAATGGAATGAGACCCCTTACACCCTTGGACCAAGTTTCAGCTCAGACAGACAACTTTTTCTATGTGTTTGTCCACCAGTCTCAGTCAATCAAAAACAACAATTTTAATTGCTAGGTCATGACATAGCAAAAATGTAATTTTGTGATTTTGAGCTAGGAAGTGGATGTAAAGATGGAAAAAGGGAGAAGATGTGTTCCCTAACCTAAGCCTACCCATCCCAACTTGTTTTAACCTTTTTACACCCCTCACCCACTCAAACCCTCACGCCCCCTAGGGGAAGTTACGCCCCCCCTCAAGAGAAAAACGTGGCAACTTGATTTTTGAAGKGTTGTGGGCCCTCCTTTCCACCTAGGTGCCTTTCCTAGCCTCCCACATCTCACTTTGCTTGATCCCCACACAATACAACTAATCCACCTCATTGATCCATGTCTCAAATCCTAGATGGTGYGCCCCCCTCCTTGGGATCTCATCTTGTGCTTGGTGGTGGACACTTGGCATTGTTCCAAGAGAGGTAGGTTTGCCTCTCCAAGTATAAATATATCCCTCTCCCCACTTTTTCCTTACCATATCTTGAGCTATTGTTATGCTACTTGATTTTCACCACTCTCTCTCTCTTTCTTGTCCATCTTTCATCCATTCTTTGGCTCTTTAGGGTTTTGGAGCAAGTATTTCTCCAAGATCTATTGTTGAGTAATAAAGAGAAACTTTAGAGGATATTGGAAGAGCAACGAGTATTCTTGTTCTTGCTTACACATGAGGTAATATTGTGAATTTGGCATGGTGGTTGCATAGAGTAGATTCTTGGGTAAAGTGTTTTACTTGGGTAGATCTAACAAGGAGTATTCTTGTTAATCTATATATGTGGGTTTGCTAATAGGGTGCAAGTATTTCATTTTGTTAGCATATTCAGCCATATTATCTTTTTGTATGCATATTATCTTATCAAGTTTTGCAGGTTTGGCTTCTAGGGTTTTGTTGGGATTGCCTCAAGGAAGAGTCCTCCCTCAAAGCACACTCAAACTCCTTATTTCTCATTCTTTACTCATTCTTTTATTGTTGTTCACTCCATCTAATATTTCAGCTAGCTTAACATCTTAGATTGGTCATTTTAATCCACTTTTATCATAGATTTTTCATGAGAAAAATTTCTGCCCTAAAAACAGAATTTTTTCTTCACATTGTTGGTTGTGTGTAGCTTTTCCAGCAAGCATAGCTTGCTGGTTTTTGCAGGTTCTTAACAGGTTGAGGGGGTTATGCTACACAAAATCATCCACACAACACTCCAAGACCCTTCTCTTCAAGTGGGTAACAAATCTCAACCTTTCTCTTCAATTTTCTAGCTCTTTGTGCATAATTTCTTCATTTCTAGTCATTTTTTAGTGGCTCATAGCTTAGGAGGAGAATTGGTACGGCCTACCTCCCACGTGTGAGCTTAGGGTTAGTTTGTTTCAAGTGTTTTTTCATTTCTAAATCGTCTTCTAAGCCTAGGACGTGGGGTTAGTGAGCATCTTGTTCATATTTGTTGTTGATTGCTTTCCTTTCAACCTCTTTGGCACAACAAAGGTAGGTTTGCCTCCACCTTGTGCCATTGAGTGGTTTGTCTTGCTTTTCCATTTCTCTTTCAAGCTTAGTTAATCTTAATAATTTCCTACACCTTGGGAGAGAAACCCCCCAAAATCGTAAGGCTAAGATAAGTAATGTGTTAATGATATCTTAATTGCTTGGATGGTTAAAATATTCTAGATCTAGATCTCTTCACACATTAGTCCTTAGCTTAAGCCCTTGGGGCATAATCAACTTTCTTAATCTATCTGTATGTTTTAATCCATCTTAAGATCTATCTTGTTTTACATGCTCTAATCCAACACACTAAATGGTTAATGCTTTTATAATATAGTAAGTGGTTTTCTCTTAATGTTATTGCATCTTTAAGACCACTTGCCATCACTTGAGTTAATGTGTTGTTGGATATCTTGATAGTGTAGGCACACATCTAAATTTTCAAGCTTCCTCTTTCACACTTAATACTTTCTCTTTTAATGCTTTAACAAACATAAGATAAGTGGTAATAAGCTTGAGTTTCATTCTTTCTTTGGCAAGTTGTTCTTGCCCTTGTTCATTAACATTTTTTTCATAACAAGCTTTTCATGTTAATGGTTTAATAAATGGTGATGAGCTAAATCGTTATTCATCTTGCTTTTACATGCTTCACATGTCTTAGTGTGCTTCATTTTCATGCATTTTAACACATCTTTATAAGCTGCAAAAAGTTTCGGTTTTGGCATAAAATCACCAATTTAAGGCAACTAAAAGTCACTAAAACACTCTCTAATATACCTAAAAGTCTAACCAATTGATATACCAACTTAATAGACTTAATAGGGTACCTTAAACCACCATCTTCACCATCTAAAACGGGGATTGAGGAGGGCCACGGAAGGTGCTAGACCGGGGACGGGCTCACAGCGCGTGGCGTCCTTTCCGGGAAGTACTCGGTCCTTAGGGTTGACCTGTGAAGCTAGGGTAGGCCTCGTTGCCTCACTTCTTGAGCATCCAACAACCATTTGGCAATCGGGGGAGGAGGTTTTTGGTTAAACACTTAGCTAGGGTAATTAGAATTCTTCAAATCTTAAAACCCTTAACTCACTAAGCAACAAATAAACCTTGGTTTAATTTGATACATCTTAAGGTTTAATACTTGCAACTTAATCTTTCAATCTCATAATACAAGTAATGCTTTGTGGTTAATCAACTAAGTGTCTTAATCATTGTGGAACACTCGTGTTTAAGTCTTTCAAATCTTCTAAGTGTCCTTGTGAATCTTCAAGTGTTGATGTTGCCATTGAGGAGCAGTCCAATAGAGTAAGTGCTATTGGGGCATGCTTAGGCTTAATGTGTTGATGATACTCATACCTTGATCTTCTTTAATATCCTACACATTTAAACAAACGTGGTTAGCTTGTTGTAATGTATTAATGTGTATCTAGCATTCTTTATTGTAAGAACTTGTATCTAACATCTTTGAAGAAGTAAATATTCTTTGTAATCTTTGTAATCATATTGTAACGAAACATCCTTTAACTGTTAGTTGACCCCTTGCCCAACCTTAGGCACTACTAACTAGTCTTAGTTGACCTAGGGAAAGGCTTGTTTGACATAGAAACCTTTGCATCTTGCATTGTTGCCTTTGCATCATAGGTTAGACTCCCCCCAAACCTTAACTAATTAAAAACAACTCCTAGAAATTAAACTCTAAATCTTATCTAGAAACTAGGGTCTACCCCCCTTGGCTTCCCTAGGAGTAAGCCTAGACGGAAGAGGTTTAAGCCAAAGTGACAACGTGGGCTTTGAGCCTAGGCATTGTGCCACCAAGGACACACTAAGTGAGCAAGACTTGGCTCACGTTTGCAAGTGTGTATAAGGACGGAAACAAGGCCCACAGGTCCTAGACATGGAGTACCGAGAGTCGGATCAACTTGAGCATGGCCCTGGAGGGCCCATCTTTTTTCTTTCTTCAGTGCCTCCACTTTGTCAGTAGCAGCAACATCCATCACCTCAGCATGGTCCTTATTATCCCCCACTTTTATGGATAACTAGGAGATCATGTCTCAAGGCCCACAGGTTCCAGACATGGAGTACCGAGAGAAATATTGACTTTAGCATGGCCCTGGAGGGCCCACCTTTTCTTTCTTCCAGCAACTTTATCTTGTCAGCAGTAGCAGCATCCACCACCATCGACTTGGTCCTGTGTCAGAGATGGTTCTTGCTCCATGAGGTAATTAGTCCAGGTATCATGGTATGTGTCACTTTGATCATCAAAACCTTGAATATATGCATCTGATTCCTTTTATTTCTAACAACTACTTGGATCTTACACTTGCCCGCTTGACCATGTTTGGGGGGATTGACAGGATGCCCTAGTAATCCTGTGTCTGTAGGTTTTGGTTTGCCACTAGGGGGGTTTGTGAAAATCCATCGTTCGCTCCCTTCATAACACCACCTTTTTCATCTTGCTTCCCACTCATTTATCCCATTCTACTTGTCCGAGCACTGGGTTGACCTATTTTCAGGACTGCACCTTATCTCGTGGGAAGAAGGGGCTAAAGGCCTAGAAGGTAAAAGCAAGCTGGTAAAAGATAAAATCCTAAAAATGATACCTCGAGATGCTTCACCCAGGGATCCCTGAGAAAGCAATAAAAGACTTCTCAGCAAGAAACAACGAGGACCCGGAAAAATAATAAAACAAGACCTAACCAGAGGATAGGGGGTCTCATCACGAGCCAGCCTATTAGGTCCATGGGTACCTAGTAGTATGACATTGCCACCAGCTGGTTACCACGCCAGGGCAGTGACTCTTGGTTGCATAGCCACGGGAAAGGGGGTCTCATCACGAGCCAGCCTTCTCATTTCTGTGAAAGTACTTGTGGGTAACGCTGCCACCACTAGTCACCACGCCAGGGCAGTGTCCCCTGATTAGCTCTTGAACAAAAAAAAGGAAAAGCAATAAAAGATAAAAGAATGAAAAGAATAAGAATAAAAAGCAAAGAATGGGCTTGGAAAAAATGCATCCAGGACAGGTATAGCTCGCCTTCTAACAAAGGCACCCACAGGTAACATTTCTTGCATCCTTGGCCCTCATTGCACCCAGATGCTTGGACTTCCCCTGACCACATCGCCCACTTACATGGCTTGGATGAGGTCTCTTCCGGGAACTTTCCTTTTCCAGTGGACACTAGCCCAATAGGACGCCTTGTCCTTTTCTCCAGATTTGTATTGGCTTGTGTAACGTCTTTGAGCTGTTAACTGATGTATTAGGGATTTTATGCACATGTTTAATAATAGTGATGATGAGATGTGATTGACATTGCTATGATCCCTGTGACTGATGAGCCCATGGAGGGCGTAGCTTTTGATGTGCAAGACCATGCCCGACGGACATGTGCCATTTGGACCGATACACATGGGGAGATGATTAGTTCGGACCTCCATGGGGCTGAAGAGCCCATCAGGTGGATGTTGAGACCCCATCAGGGGGCAGAGACAGGACAAGGATGGATCAGGGGCTTTGCACCAGAGAAGAAGAGGACGTTCCACCAGAGGCACTTTGGCAGAGCTTGACCTAGGGGGATTGACCCTCTTTCAGTGGAACGTTGGCCTTGGAAGGCCTGGGACGTCACCCATGATGACCATGACGTCATCCAGCCTATTGGACGTCCTGGGAGGCAGACTGGGCAATATTGGCACGTGTGGCATGATGGAGGAGCCCAAGGAGGGCTAACGTTTTGCTCCAGGATGCTACATTTGCCCTAAAAGGGGCTAACATCTCCTTTGGAGGGGCTTGATGTCTCTTTTCAGCTTGATTAGGGTTTTGATTTAACATTTTAATGTAAAAACAGTATGATTTGGTCTTTTGGCCTTGTCGACCTTTTACATGACCTAAAATGTAAATTTAGGTCATGATATTGTATAAATGAAGGATTTTCACCTTCATTTTTTCATCACAACTTACTCACTCCATAAGGAGGTCTGAAATTTGCACCCTCTCTTGGGTTATTGGTTGATTTAGTGATGCGCACTTGTTGAAGGAGGATCTTTTTGGCATGTTTTGGCATTTCTCTTAATGGAAGGTGTTACAACTAGGGTTTGCAATGCTATTTCTTGGTGATATGTAAGTATTTTTCTGCAAAAATTCTTGAATGAATGGTTGTAGTTTCATTTCTTGCATATATTTATAATTTTGCTGAATAAAACCCTAGGTGACAAGCACACAAGTAGGTCCTTGTCTCATGTCCCCATTGAGAGGGATTTTTCAGTCATTTATTGAAGAAGGAGTGAGCCTAGCCGTTGCTACACTTCATTCCCTCTTCATTTTTGCTAGTCGTACCTTCTACAAGCTAAGAAGAAGGAGACGCCTTGAAGCCTAGGGTTTCTACACTTTGGGGCCGATTTTTCTAGGGTTTTCTGGTAGAGCCTTGCGGCAACAACACTTTGCTTCATCAAACCCTCTTGTCTTAGCTCATGCTATCTTTTAGCTAGCCGTTTTTTCCATTCAGTTAAGGAAGGAGGAGAGAGCACCGAGGCCTAGTTCACCTACACCGAAGTGAGCCTCTCTCCCCTAGGGTTTTGACTTTGAGGCCTTGCCTTAGCAACACCTCAAAGCTTCTCCCTCTAGTCCTTAGCTGTTTTGACTTTTGCCTCCTTTAGCTCTTGCGTCCTTCACTATTGACTCCATTTAACCCTAAGGCACTGATCTGTAGACCTATTGCGCTGAAGTGAACCTGATCAAAACTACTTTGAAACTCTTGAATCAAAACCCTAACTTCACTAACCCTAGCCTAAACTAACCTTCTAACCCTATATGTTGTCATCTTTAGTCATAATATCATTGGTGCAGCAAACGTTTTACTTTATAAGCAATTGAATGGTGATTAAAGGCATAAATTGAATGAAGTGTTGATTTATTACATTGAATGCCATATTGTTCCAGCATTTATTGAAGAAGTGATATTATTTTCATTGCTATTTTTTTAAACATTGACTTCGTCAATATTTATTGTCAAATTGCTTATATGTTCATCAGATAGTCACTGATTTATATAAAGTACTAACCCATTGAGATAGCTTGCACATATCGGTTTGTTGTTGCTTTGTCTCATGCAGGTATATCTCTTTGGGGGGTTTTACTTTATTTTTTGGCCTTTGGCCGAACTATTTGCTCGGTGGTGACCTCTGAGGGGGGAAACTTATCTTTATCCTATAATCCTTTGCCTTCTCAAAATCCCAAGTCACCGGGGACATCTTCCCTGGGCCTTACCTCCCTAAACAGAAAGAACCATCCCATTGAGGTGACATTGGGTGGGATTGGTTCCAGTTACGCCAATTTGATTCTTCAATCTCGAGCCTTTATCCTTGCTACAAACTGTGCGATAATAGTCCTATAGCAGAAGTGGATCTTGCTCCATGAGGTAATGAGTCCGGGTATCATGGTATGTGCAACTTTGATCCTCAAAACCTTTGAATATGTGTGTTTGATTCTTTTTGTTTCTAACAGGTGCTTGGATCTTATGCCTATCCACTTGACCATATTTGGGGGGAATGACAGGATGCCCTAGTAAGCTTGTGCCCATAGGTTTTGAGTTGCCACTGGGAGGATTCATGAGAATCCATCGTCCGCTCCTACCATACTTACCACTTTCCATCTTTCTCCCGCTCATCCATCCCATTACACTGGTCCGGGCATTGGGTTGGCCAAATATTTAAGGGTTGTACCTTACCTTGTTGGAAGAAGGGGCTAAAGGCCCAGAGGGTAAGAGTAGCTAGAAAAAGATAAGAGCCAAGAATGAAACCTCGAGATGCTTCGCCTAGGGATCCCCGAGAAAGCAGTAAAAAGATTCTCAGCAAGAAA
>JASDQU010408204.1:0-10575 GCA_032191745.1 Picea mariana
TGAGCAATTTAATATAAAAGATCCATTTGGAGGCTGGACCAGGAGATGTAGCCCGGAGTGGGGTGAACTCCTTTATCAAGTTGTTGTGTTTATGTCTTATGTTCAATCATTTCTGATGTTGTCTATGCTTATTTCTACATAAGTCATCTTTAATTATGTGTTGCAAATTGATCCGTTTGCATTAAAACACATAACATTTAACTTGCAAATTTAATTTAATCAAGTTCATCAAGTCTTCGTCATATTTTTAGATCAGCACTTTGGACAGTTTGTTGGATGTTTTGAGGGGTGAAGGAATGTTGGCCACACTCATTTCAAATTTTGAGTTGTAGAGGAGTGACTTGATGAAAGGAGGTGAGTTGATGACTTTCGTTCATTTGGATGATTTTGAGAACAGGTAGATTGCAGCATGAACAGATTACTTAGACATGAGGGTTTCTCTTGCTTTAGGTAGCATGGTTAAGGGTGAAGCCTAACCATTAAAAGGCATAGAGAGGTAGACATAGCATTATGGACATGTGATAAAATAATGAGGCAAACGCAATCAAGATGTGAAGTTTTTGGTGCAAAGATAGGCTAACTATGCCATGAGGTGGATAGTGGAGTCAAGTTGTCACAAATGAATTTTATTTGGGGTGACTTCATAGTGCAGAAAGGTGAGGGGAGACCTTTCCTTGGTCTGATATAGTTGTGGAAATGGACCAAATTATGGAAGAAAGTCGAAGTATGAAATCATGAATAAGTTCAAAGTGCAACACTTAGACATTGTGGAAGATCCCCTTGAAGAAGATTGGACGATGTCAGTGGTAGTGAGGAAAGGGTGGAAACTTTCCTTAGTCTTAGTAGTTGGACAAAGTGAGAGAGACGAAGAAAAAAATACTAAGTTCAGGCATGAGGAAGTGCATTCTCATGAATTGGGCATGATGGTTGGATTAGCTATCCAATCAATCCAAAGCATGGAGGATATCAGTGTGCAGAGACATGGAATATTTGGTTGAAGTATGGATGCAACAACAAGTTCACATGAGTTTAACACTTAGAAATTTTTGAAGTTTTCGTTGAGATTGCAGTAGTGGCTAAGGCAGCAACAGTAGTAGAACAGAGGGTGATTTTCGCAGCAAGACAATGGCAGCTTAGACATTGTGAACAAAGTTGGGGAAGAGACATATTTCCATTGTAATGAACAGTTTGTTCAGACACAACTTTAGGCAGATGGCAATGTGGATGGTTGCACAGGTTTTGGATGATTATAGTGTGAGTAGGAAACTTGGGGTTTCCACTTTGTAGGAAAAATTAAGGTTTTCACTTTGACTAAAGTTGGTGTTTCCATTTGGCACAAAGCTTGGGGTTTCCATCAAACTTAGCCGCATATGGAGGAATGAGTTCGAGTAGAGGCTTGGAGACAACATATTTCTATGGATGTTGATGAGGGTGGAAAAAACTTGGAGTGGGGGAGGATGTAATTCCTAGGGCGCAAATCCTGGGCACACACGCTTCCACCACAAATCGAAACGAAGCTAATTGGGTAGGAAAGATTCTTGGTGCATTTAAATAAAGGAAGTCTTCATATATGGGGAGAGTTAAGGTTCCTAGGGCATGTGACGTGCCAAGGGGAAAATCCACCCAATATTCCTTGCGACGCAAATAAAGCGACAGATGGTTTAATGAAGGGTTGAGGGAAAGACTTAGAAGCTCCATCAGCGAAGGAAAATCGGCTAAGGCATGGGGAGCGCACTTAGGTGAGTAGACTCAACTCACCTAAGGGACGCATGCACCTAAGATGAAAATTTGGTTAGACAGATGGGGGAGTTGGCCAACAGTTCAGTGGGTCAGCCAAATGATGGAACAAGGCATCAGTGGTTCAGTTGGTTAAGCCTCCTGAATGCACCCACATGAGGAGTCAGTCTAACTTTGTGAAATGGCGTGACTTTGTGAACCAATGGGTCAGATCACTTGTGGGCATAGAGACACAACGCATGGCATGGATCAGTGCCTATAAAGCAACAAGGGTGCACAACCAAAGAAGGCATCTTGGAAGAGAGAAAGAGGAGTTATGTGGTTCTTAGGAAGGCTTAGACAAAGAGGGGAAAGCTCCCTCAAGGTTCCAAGTCACTCCACATGGGAGGAATTGTGTTTCCTTGACGTGGATTCGATGGAAAAATTGGAGTGACCTCCTTTTGGGATGATTTTGGGGATTTTTGGAAACTCAATTCTATTGAAGGCATGTAAGAGGCAGAACCAAAATATGTGAAGTCTGTAGAAATGAAGGAATGGAAACTCTGCGATTGAGGGCACATTTGAGGTGCATCATAGGAGGTTGCATATGCTAAATTTAATGTTGTTATTAGTTTATTTTCAATTTACTAGAGCATTCCAAAACAATAGCATAAAGAGGATCAATGAAAGAAACATAATCACAAGGTACACATCATTTTATCCTGGGAAACACTCATGGGGGAAAAAACCCAGCAAAAACTTCCTCAATAATATATTTCCAATACAATTCCAAGATTAAGACCAAACCACCAAGAATAATCTATGACTGAGCATGCACATCTCTCTTCTTCTTCTTGCAACTGCAGCTACCTTCAAAATATGTGCACTAGAAGTGTGAGTGAGTGAGTGAACAAATGAGGCACCATCCTCACTTATAAATACTAGTGAGCAGGTGTTAGAGTTATGTATCTTCACTAAGTAGGGTCGACTTCTTCCAAGGGTGGTTATAACCACTTTATAAACCCTAGGGGATGAATTTACAAATACCACCATATAAATATGGTTTGACAAATCCACAAAAGGGGATTTGGTAATATACAAGACCCGACATTATCAATCCACAAAAGGGGATTTGATCTATAAGAAAATAACTCAGATATAATTAGAATATTCTTCGAAGTTACAATATTTCAACAACCCCCCTTAACAAAAAGGGTATTCTACTGACATAACTCAATACAACATCATCAGGAGAGAGAGAGAGAGGGCAGCAACATCATCAGCATCTGAAACATTGATTGGCATGTCTACAAATCATCAGACATTTTTCTCATCATCAATATCATCATCGTTCATAGCATGGAGTTGGAGTAGCATCATCATCATCATCATCTGCATGAAGCCGAAACATCAACATCAATTAGCATAACACGAAAGAAACAATATCACCAACCCGAGGCTGGTACACCACCATCAACAGCATGAGGCTGATACAACAACATCATCAATAGCACGAGGCTGAAACAACAACATCATTAGCACGAGGTTGAGACAACAACATCATTAGCACGAGGTTGAGACAACAACATCATCAGCACGAGGTTGAGACAACAACATCATCATCATATGGCAACAAAATGAGGAAGGTGCAACAACAACATTGTGTGGTACTCTAACAAACCGTCCTTACCGAACCTTCAGGATCTGCCCAGGAATCATAAGATTCCATAGGATATAAAATCCTAACAAGATACCACATGGTACTCTGACATATTGTCCTTACCGGGCCTTCAGGATCTGCCTAGGAATCAAAATATTCCCTAGTATATAAAATCATAGCGTAGCTACCACTACTGACCACAGTTGGTATATACATACATAGGTACTCTGACAGACCATCCTTAGCAGACCTTCGGGATCTATCGAGAGGTGATCAATCCCTTAGGATATAAAATCCTAACAGAGCTACCCGTTGTTGATCAGGATACCATAGTATCATCAATGTCACTCCCCCTTTCAAGGGAGGTCCTTTCGGACAACACCAAGCTTGTCTCGGAAGTACTCAAACTTCACATAAGATAGAGGCTTGGTCAACACATCTGTAACTTGCTCATATGTGCCAACATATTGGAGCTTTATATCTCCCCTCTGCACCATATCATGAATGTAGTGATACTGGATCTCTATGTGCTTCGACTTATCATGGGACACTAGGTTCTCTGTCATCTTTATACAACTCTTGTTATCACATAGAATCACGGTGTCTTCCATCTCCATATCAAATAGACCTGTCAAAAACTTATGAAGCCATATGGATTCATAACTAGCGGAACAAGATGCAATGTATTATTCTTTTGTCGTGTTGAGAGCAATATTGGATTGCTTCATGCTTTTCCATGAAGTCATGGTTGACCCAAGACTGAAACAACATCCTCAAGTTCTCTTTCTATCTGAAGCACTTCCAACCCAATCTGAATCAGTATAACCATATAGTCTGAAGTCATGATCTCTAGTATAACAGATACCATAATCCAACGTACCCTTAAGGTATCTCATCGCATGATTTGCAACTACAAGGTGAACACGTCTGGGCTCTACCAGATACTGACTCAAGGTGTTCACAACAAAGCATATATCTGGCTTGGTATTTGTCAGATACATCAATGAACCAATAATATTTCTATATAGAGTAGCATCAACCAACTCTAACGAAGTATCAATCAGAAGCTTCAACTTTTTTTCCATGAGTGTGTTCATGAATTTACATTCCAACATGTCAAATCTCTTCAGTATTTCAACTGCATACTTTCCTTGGTTAAGGAAGATATTCTCTAGGCTCTGCCAAAATTCAAGACCTAAGAAATAATGCATCGGGCCTAGGTCTTTGATCTCAAACTCTACAGCGAACTTCTTCTTATAATCTATGATGAGCTTTTCTTCTCTTGTTAAGAATAAGTCATCCACATACGGTAGCAATATAACTGGCTCATCATTCATAATCTTGAAGTAAAGGTTAGAATCAAATTTACTCTTGGTAAAGCCCAAGATCATCGAAAAACTATCAATTCTTCCATACCAAGCTCTAGGAGCTTTCTTCAACCCGTACAAATATTTCTTCAACCTGCAGACATGATTCTTTCTATCTTCAACTTCAAACCCTTGTGGTTGTTCTATATACACTTCTTCTTCAATAACACCATTTAAAAAGGTTGTTTTCACATCCATCTGGTGTAACTTCCACTCCATTTTGGTTGCAATATCTATGACGGTTCTGATAGAAGTGTATCTAGCTATAGGAGAAAACGTCTCTTCATAATCAATACCTTCCTTTTGAGAAAAACCACAAGCCACAAATATTTCTTTATGTTTTTCAATACTTTTGTCTGCTCCATGTTTTATCTTGTATATCCACTTGGAAGATACCACATCTTTGTTCTTTGGTCTGGGAACTACTTCTCATACATCATTCTTTATAATGGATTGGTATTCTTCTATCATGGCATCCACCCATTCTTTCTTCTGAATGGATTCTTCAAAGCAAGTAGGTTCCTTTTCTATGAGATCGCACAACTAGGTCATATAACTGGAGAATGGGTTAGGTTTCATGTTTTGTCTCATGGTTCCTTCTGGGGCACCATACTTCTCTCCATCTTGAATAAGTTCCCTCACCCAAGATGGATTTATCTTGTGATAGATCGTCATCCAGGGAGGTTTTTAACATTCTACCATATCATGATCTTATGGAATCTCATCATGAGGAGTAACTGTAACGTGTTTCACTCGTTCTGCAACTCTAGGAGCTAGAGATTCTTCTTCTTATACTTCTTCAATCTGGAATATCATTGATCTTTTGAGTGTTGCATCTTCATCAAAGGTTACATCTCTGCTAATATCAATATGATGGTAACCTGGTATGTAAATTTTGAAGGCCTTAGAGACCTCACAATATCCAAAAAATATTCCTTTCTTTCTTGAAGGATCCAGCTTAGTTCTTCTTTCTTTCGAAACTTGTACAAACATTGGACATCCAAATATTTTTAGATGGCTTACTTCTGGATTCTTTCCGTTGAAAATTTCTTCGAGGGTTAAATCCAAGTGCACTATGGGATAATCTGTTTTGGACATAAATTGTTTTTCTTGCTTCTTCAGCCCATAAGTGCATTGGAAGATCTTGATCATGAATCATAGTCTTCATTGCTTCCATAATTGTTCTATTCTTTCTTTCCGCTACACCATTTTGTTGAGGATTATAGGGAGTGGTGAGATTTCTCTTAATCTTGGCATCTCTGCAAAAGCTTCCAAATTCATTTTAGGTGTACTCTCCTCCATTATCTCATCTGAGTATCTTGATTTTTCTTTTGGAGAGGTTTTCTACCAAGGCTTTGAATTCCTTGAACTTTATGAGTACTTCATATTTTGATTTCAAGAAATAAACACCAAGTCTTACTAGAGTAATCATCAATAAATGACACATAGTATACATGCCCTCTTAGAGAGTTTGATGGCATTGGACCACATACACTTAAGTGGATGATTTCCAAGATTCCTTCTGCTTTAATGTCGCTCTTTGGGAAAGGATTCTTTATGTTCTTTCCTTGTGCACATCCCTTGCATACATCTTCATGATCAACCTTAAATTCCGGTAAACTTGTAACTGCCTTGCTTACATATCGTAAGGCTTTGTAGTTGATGTGAGCTAGTATTATATGCCAAAGTTCACAAGGAATCTCAGTGGAGTGAGTCAAGGTTGCATCTAAGTGACCTTTTAACTTGTACAAACCACCTTCTTCTATTCCAATAACAATTGCATTTTCTATGGTTTTTCCTTTAGGCCACATAAGAACTTCACCATATATGAATACAACCATGAAACATTTATTATATAGAGCTGATATATAAAGCAAGTTCTTTGTCAAACCTGGTACATAAAGTACAACCTTCATTTTCATCGGAGTCCCTGAATCAAGTTTGTAGGTGGATTCTCCCATTCCTTTGATCGGGTAATGATAATCATCTCCAAGTGAAACTTTCTGGGGGAAGTCCTTTTTTGTAATACTAGAGAGAATGTCTTTTGGAATTGTCACTACTATATATGAGCCAAGTATCCTCTCCAGGTGTCACAGATCCTGGCAAGGTGGAAAATAAAACATAATCTTCAATCTCTTCTTTAGTCACCTTCTTGGGTGGCTCATCATCTTCAACTGCATGGGCATGATGTCTTTTGTTATTTCTCTTATTATATTCTTCCCTTTTGGTAGGACAATTCTTAGCAATGTGTCCCATCTTATCACAATGATAACATTGATAATAGGAGAAATAGTTTTCTTTTCTTTGACCCTTATGATATTTTTGGAATCTCCTTGGAGGGTGAGATTCTTTATGGAAGTGGGTGAATCTCTTTGGAAAGTGAGATTATTTATGAAGTTGGGTCTTCTTTTGGAAATGAGACCTTTTCTTTCCTCCTTTAGCATGAGAATCTAGGGCTTGATATTCATCGCTTAATAGTACGGCTTCTCGATTGGATACTCTTACTTCTTCTTGAACATATTATTCCCATATACTGTCAAAATGGAGTTTCTCTTTTCTTGCACAAATGGTTTGGACGAAGGTGTCCCAAGGTCTTGTGAGACCATTAAGAGTTGTCATGATGAGTTCTTTGAAATGAGTAACCCTAGAGAAATAGTCTTGAATTGTTTCTCCTTTCTGCATCTTTGTATTCTTGAGTTAGGTTCTCAAGTTCATCTTCCAGTTGTTGTTATCTCCTTCATACATTCTAGTTAGGGCATCAAACATCTCTTTTAGAGTATTCTTAGAAGACACTTGAGGGATCAAGTGATCCTTAATGGAATTTGTAATTATCCTTTTGGCCCTAATCATATCCTTCTTGTACTTCGCTTTGGCTGCATCTTCTTCGAGTTCTAGTACATTTTATTTTATGAATTTTGCAAGGTCATTCTCTTCAAGAATGAGTTCAATTATGTACTTCCAGGCACAAAAATTTTACACACCTTCTAACTTGTCAACAAGCTTGGTGCTTGCAGACATCTTGACCTGGAACTAGGAAAATGACCAAAAAATGAAAGTGTTTAGAAAATGAACTTGAACTTACCACGAGATGCATTGGACTGAGGCGAGTTGGATGGAGCTGATTGTTTTCAAAAATTCCAAGTTTTACCCCTTGAAACTTGACCTGTGCAAATATGGACTGGTACTTCTGGTACAGGTTCTGGTTTCCTGGTTTGGTTTTTTAGTACCAGTCAAAACTAGGGTTTTACTTTCCGAAGATTTTGGCCACTGAAAAGGTGTGCTCAAGCTGCCAAAAGATGTGCTAGGGTAGGGAGCACTTTTCTAGATGGTTTTTAGTCAGAAATTTCTCTCCAATAAAAATTCCGAATTTGTTTGTACGACAATAGTGACATTTTTAGATACCCAATGAAAGGTGCTCTATTCAGTCAAGCTCTAATCCCATGTTAAATGTAATGATATTATTAGGTTATTTTCAATTTACTATAGAATTCCAAAACAACAACATAAAGAGGATCACTAAAATAAACAAAATCACAAGGTACACAGCATTTTATCCTGGGAAACCCTCATGGGGGAGAAAACCGAGCAAAAAATTCCTCAACAATAGATTTCCAATAAAATGCCAAGACTAAGACCAAACCTCCAAGAATAATCTAGGACTGAGCATGCACATCTCTCTTCTTCTTCTTGCAATTGTAACTACCTTCAAAATATGCGCACTAGAAGTGTGAGTGAGTGAGTGAACAAATGAGGCGCCATCCTCACTTATAAATACTAGTGAGGAGGTGTTAGGGTTATGTCTCTTCACTAACTTGTAGGGCTAACTTCTTCCAAGAGTGGTTAGAACCACTTTATAAAACCTAGGGGCTGACTTTACAAATACCACCATATAAATATGGTTTGACCAATCCACTAAAGGGGATTTGGTAATATTTAAGACCCGACATGATAAATCCACAAAAGGGGATTTGGTAATATGTAAGACCCGACATGATCAATCCACAAAAGGGGATTTGATCTATAAGATAATAACTCAAATATAATTAGAATATTCTTCAAAGTTACAATATTTCAACACTCCCCCTTAACGAGAAGGGTATTCTACTGACATAACTCAATACAACATCATAAGGAGAGAGAGAGAGAGAGAGAGAGAGAGAGAGAGGGCATCAACATCTGAAACACTGACTGGCATATCTACAAATCATTGGAAGTTTTTCTCATCATTATTTTCATGGAGCTAGAGTAGCATCATCATCATCATCATATGCATGAAGATGAAACATCAACATCAATTAGCATAACACTAAAGCAACAATATCACCAACCCGATTCTGGTACACCATCATCAACAGCATGGGGCTGATACAACAACATCATCAATAGCACGAAGTTGAAACAACATCATTAGCACGAGGTTGAGACAACAACATCATTAGCACAAGGCTCAGACAACAACATCGTCATCATATGGCAACATAATGAGTATGTGTATGAGTGTCTTTGTGAGGTGAGGTCAGTCATTTTGTTGGACTACAATTATGGCGGAGACTAACACCTGCGGATTTTGGTCTAATGGAAATCGTAGTCCAACAAATGGTATCAGAGTGATAGGTCTCGAGTTTGAAACTCACCTGGCATGTGTTGGGTGGGAGATTGTTGGACATTGGTTTCATCAGTTCCCGCGAGTTTTGCGACATGGGTTAACCCCCTCTCGTGGATCCTAACTCTGGGGATTTTAGCAAAGAGTAATGCCTATGGGTTTTTGTCTAATGGAAATCGTAGTCCAACACGTGTGACTCTGTCAAGTTGTAAATTGAGCTAGTAGAGCTCATATTGTAACTTTTTCGCAATAACAAAGACTTAGCAGGGTGTTAGGCAAGATTTGTGTCGCCCACACTATATCTTTGTATGTCTTTCATTTGTTTTGTTTTTTTTTCTCTTGGTTTCTAATATTCATGGATGTATTCTTATATATGACTAAGTGTTAAGATGTTAAGAATTGTCTAAGTATACAAGAGTTGCACTAGAGTAGGAGTGTGACTCATCAGTAGCCTAGAACAGAGTATGGGTATGCTCTAGGTGAAGAGGCATAGTTCGAACCAAGTATCTTTGGTTTTTCTGAGTAGCCAAGAGAGAAATTCCACGGTGTCACACACCCTCAAGAGTTGCATAATTGCAAGATTCAACTAGGCACATTGTGGGGACGTGACAGGGGGCATGATGCATGCCTCTAATTGTGCATTAGATCACCCCCAAAAAAAGATACAATGCAACCATCGGAAATCTACGATTTTCTTGGAAAGAAATTCTTCACAAAACCAGTCATGCCAAGCATCACATGCTAAGAGTGATGTCCAAGTCATGGGCTTCAACCTTTGTTTTATTTTTTGATATGAGGAACACCATGACAATTGGGAACACCATGTAATTGGGGAATGGGGTAAAATGTGTTAGAGCCTATTAGTGCTCCAACATCATGACTTGTCTTTGGGTGGAAACGAAATGTGAAATGGAACTAAGTATGAACCATGGTATTCAATGGAGTATTGCTTAAGCATGATACGGACAGTTGACAAAGCTCAGTTGCAAACTTTGGGATTTGAATATGGTTATGGCCAACCATTAATTATATAAATTTTTGTGAACCATGTGTGATGGGCCATACTTGGAATTGGGGTCGGTACAACAAATTGCAAGCAAATGAATCATAGACAATGCCTATTTTTTTTGCATGATAGTATCATGGGTCAAGTGAAAGGGAAGGGAGATGAAAGATAATGACCTGAAGTTGGGTTTGGTATTGGACATGAGGTTTGGATGGGGAAGAGA
>JASDQU010408205.1:0-10575 GCA_032191745.1 Picea mariana
GATCAGGGTGGGAGTGGTTATCACGCAAGCCTCAGTATTTAGAGTTTGTTATATTAGTTTAATCTTAAAAATGGCATCAGCAACAAAGAACAAACTATTAGTTTATTATCATGGATTAGCATGAATCGTTGTCAACTCTTGACAAATTCAGAGGGTTAAAATATTCTGTTCACGTCTCTTACTGGTTTCGTATATAATAGAAACGTTTATCATCTATTGTTTGTCGTGTACATATTTTCCAGGAAAGGATAGGCTGGCATGTTTATAAATAAGAAATAATTAATTAAGAACAAAGAACAAACTATCCGGTGCAAGAAAAACTTTTCTAATTTGTTTATTTGTAATGTAATATCAAACATAAATGTTCTATTAAAATAGATAACATGTACATATATGAGAACGATCCGTACTGAGGGCCGGGCCGGTATAATAAGTACATTTATTCTCTTGTAGTTGTCGAACCGAGAGTCCTTTGAGAGCATTACTTTTAAGCTTAGTCTAAACGTTCTATTTTTATTATTTTTTTAGTTTTTTTTTTTTTTGGGGTGATTTTTCTGTTTGACTTTTAAACTTAGTTTAAACGTTCTATTTTTTTGGTAGTTTTTTTTTATTTTTTTTTTGATTTTGCTTGAAATTGAGTGAGGAATGTTTGGATCTGCAAATTTGAGTGGCTAATTTTGTGTAAATTAGTGTAACACCCTGCTTGTTGTTTTGTTGACCTTGTTTCAAGTCACAGGTGATAACTTTGAGGAAGCTATAGTGAAGATTGCTAAAGGAAACATATTATATGAGACATGAAGCAGACTATGTACATGAGCATATACACTCATGTACCAAAGAAGATGAAGAAGAAGCTATCTCTTGAGATTAAGAGTATCTCATATGAAGATTGATTGAAAGGAGCAGAAGGCTCTAAAGATAACCAAACATTAGAACGGGAAGCAAATCTCGTTTGAAGCATGAATCTATATTTAGACTTGGTATTCAAATACCAAGTATATCCTGTAAGAGATAATGAAGTCCTTGTAGACTCAAAAGAAATCGAGAGTAAGCCTGATCTCAGAAAGGATTAGATGAAGAGACAAATTACAGGACTGGGAGACGGATGCCTTGAGAAGACTAGATCGTAGCTTCAAAAACATCTAGGAGATATGAAATCTCCTGGGAAGATTCCCTTGTTTCAGTAACAGAGAAGAAAGATAGTCAGAAAGACTACGATATGGATTCTTCTGTGAGACTAGAAGAGAAGTTAGTATTGACTTCCAAGATTGATCTATACAGATCAAGCCTGTTACAAATGTACAAATCTTGATGTGTTTCCATAGGATTCCCCCAGCAAGAGGGAGAAGACTATGATGACACTTACTCCAGTAATTGAAGAAATAGTTCCAATATTTATGAAGACAACCAGAACAACCATGATTCATATATAATATGAGATGCAGGGGGAGCAATCCCCATATTTAAAATAGAGTGACATTTGGTGCATTACATTATTCGAGTCATGGAGACATGACTATGATGAAAGATAGCATTACCTCCATGAAAGAAGAAGAGCTATCTTTAGTATTAGTTATTGAGCCACCCTCAGTTTCAGATGAAGTTGTTTCCGTTATAGAAGAAGAGGAGTTACTCTCAGATTTTAGCAACCACAGTGAGGATGAAGAAATCATTCTTAGCCATAGAGCAGGTGCAGGTGCAGAGTCCCAGTTCCATAAGGAACAATTGCAAAGAGAGTAGAGGACATACTCCCAGACAGTGAGACAGATAAGTGCTTTGCAGAAAGCATATAGAGCGAGCACATGATTGTGGAGATTTAGTTGCAGCTGAGAAAGTGTACCAGATTGGTATAATGTAATGAGAAAAATTGATTTGAAGATTGAATATAGAAAGAATCATGTCTGCCAGTTGAGGAAGGATCTGTACGTGTTGAAGAAAGCTCCTAGAGCTTGATATTGCAAAGGATAGACAGTTTTTTGACGAGCTTGGTCTTTACCAAGAGTAAAGCTGATTCTAACCTCTAATTCAAGGTTATGAATGATGAGCCGGTGATATTGCTACTGTAAGTGGAAGATTTATTCTTAACTAGAGAAGAAACACTCATCACTGAATTTAAGAAGAAGCTCGCTTCAGAAAATGAGATGAAAGACCTTGGCCTAATGCATTATTTCTTAGGTCTTAACGTATGGCAGAGCCTAGAGAGAATCTTCCTTAACCAAGGGAAGTATGCAGTTGAAATCCTGAAGAGATTTGATATGTTGGAGTGCAAGTCCATGAATACATCCATTGAAACGAAGTTGAAGCTTCTGGTCGACACTTCATCAGAATTGATTGATGCCACGTTGTATAGACAAATTATTGGATTGTTGATGTATCTGACAAACACTAGACCATATCTCTGTTTTGTCGTGAATACATTGAGTCAGTTTCTGGTAGAACCCAGACATGTTCACCTAGTTGTTGAAAAACATGTGATGAGGTACCTTAAGGGTACATTAGATTATGATCTCAGTTATGCTGGAGATCATAATTTCACACTGAGTGGGTACACTGATTCAGATTGGGCTGGAAGTGTCTCTGACAGGAAGATCACTTCAGGATATTGTTTCAGTTTGAGATCAACCATGATCTCATGGCAGAGTAAGAAGCAATCAAGCATTGCTCTCAGTACAGCGGAAACAGAATACATTGTTGTGTGTTCTGCCAGTTGTGAAGCCATATGGCTTCGTAAGTTGTTGACTGGTCTAGTCAACCTAGAGATGGAAGCAACCATGATCCTATGTGATAACCAAAACTGCATAAAGTTGATAGAAAATCTTAGACATAGAACCTTTCACAATAAATAGTTAATATATATATATATTTAATACAAAATCATTTTATACATAAAACTTGTCATGTAAATAACAAATAATTTTAATTTTATATAAATATTTTATTTTTATTGTTTTTTTCTTGACACTAATGTTCTAAATAACCCTCAAAAGATCTTAGACATAAAACCTCTCAGAATGAATAGCAAATAATTTTATTTTTTTAATATAATGTTCTAAATAACCCTCAAAAGATCTTAGACATAAAACTTCTCAGAATAAATAGCAAACAATTTTATTTTTTTAATATAAAATAATTTTATGCATAGAACCTATCACGTAAATAACAAATAATTTTAATTTTATATTTTTTTAATATAAAGTCTTTTCATTAGATTTATTTATTCATAAATGCGTTCTATATTTTTAATTTTATATTTTTTTAATATAAATTCTTTTCATTAAATTTATTTATTCATAAATTTCTTTTATATTTATATTTTTTTCCAAATTTGAAAAAACGCACATCTTAACCAATTTATATTGTTTGAAAATGCAATTTGTGGATGTAAAAAGCCACATAATTTGAAATAATTCGAAGACATTTTATAAGGTTACAGATTTTGAGTCTTGCTATATAGCTTTAAACTCCAAACTTTATTAGTTGAAGTTAGATAGAATTGTAATCAACCATCTATAAACAATGCAATCTCTTACTTCAAGAAGAAGTTAGCCCAAAGTCTAGTCTAAAAAGGATGGTTACAACCCATTACTTTAGATCCATACATTGAACCTTAATAGTAAAACCCTCTACACTTTAACCACATGCTTAGATGATCATACTTTTTTTTATGTACATTATTTCATCTCTTTAGAATAATTCAAATTTTGTTAGATATATAAAACTCATAAACTCAACAAAAGCATTTATTTCACACATGTTATTCAAATTTCATTACGTTTCTAAATTCTAAAATAGAAAATAAGCATTCTACTATAAATCTTCAAACAAAATACAATTTCAATTGTGAAAGGTTACAAGTATGACATTAAATCAATTACCAAGTTGCACAAAGAAAACAACCATGATAACAATGAAGGGTACTTACATAAAGATTAGTCGTCATATTTTATTGCACTTGCATTTGTTGGATAATTAGTCGTCATTGATGTTGTTCGATAGTTGGTTGTCATTGATGTCAATAATAGTGGTTGTCGTTGATGTGAACAGATGTGATGGGTGCATTTGAAGAAGTCTCCAAAGTGTCCCCTTATGATGTAGCTCTAAGCATGGCTTTCACAGGAAGACACTTTGAAGAAGTCTACAACAAGCCCCATAGGTGTGGTCACAAATACTGAATTTGTTTGAGGAATAAGGGAATGAAGGATAGTGTAAATGCAGGTAACACACTCATAGATGGATAGTCCTCATCATATCGTTTCCAATGGTAGGTGGTACGTCACGTAGTTCCTCATAGTTGAGGAGTTATGAGGTCATGAAGTTGGAAGGCCTGAAGAATGGTTAAGAAGCCCTTAAACAATTACAAGTCATTAACTAAAGGGTAAAGTGGTTTCAACAAGAAGTCCTTAAGTTAAGGAGAGAAGATACTTTGTAAAAGTATAAACACACATTGAGAACCTCTCATTTTCATCATTCAATCTTGTGATCTAGTACAAATGTGGTACGAATTTCAGAGGGAAAATGAAGTGAAGAAGGATGAAATCTCAAGGGAAGAAGAATTCTTGTGATGATGTGTTCTAAGGTATGTTTATAAAAGGTCAGCTTACCATTTTCACTATAAATTTTTTCTAGAATGATTCAGATAGTGAAAATTGGAGGTCATTGCGAAGACACATCAAGGTACCCATGGTAATGTTGAAATAATGTAACTGCAAAGAGTATTCTAATTATTATTGATGTATTATTCATTAGATCAATCCCCTTTTTTGGATTGATCATGTCGAGTATTGTAATTGACCAAATCCCCTTTTGCGGATTGGTCAAACCCTAATTGTAATGGGCTAAATGAAAAGTCAGCCCCAGAATATATTAAAGTGGTTATAACCACCCAGATTGAGAAGTCAGCCCTACTAGTGAAAAGACACCTCACTCTAGTGCTTGCCAGATTGTATAAATAAGAGAGGCTAGCGCCTCATTTGGACAGACACTCACTTGTTCATCAGAGCGCAAGTCTCGAGTAGTAGTTGGAGAAGAAGAGAGAGAGAGAGAGGCACACTACTTGGGAGATGAATTTTTGTCTTGTTTGATTTATTCTCTTGGCATTGTATTGGCTATCTATATTAAGGAAGTTTTTGCTGGGTTTTCTCCCCCATGAGGGTTTCCTAGGATAAATGTTGTGTCTCTTGTGATTGTGTATTTCTCAGTGATCCTATCTATGCTATGGTTATCTAGTGAATTGAAAAGAATCCTAATAATAACTTAAACCTTAACATGGTTTCAGAGCTAAACTGAAGAGAGCATACTTCACAAGAAGAAAAATGTCACTGTTGTCGTACATGCAAATTAGGGATTTTTATTGAAGAATATTTTTCAGCCTCAAAACCATCTAGAAAAGTGTGCCCTAACCCAAAGATTTCTTTGTCATGTTTAGCACACCTTTTCAGTGGGTAGATCTCTTGGAAAGTGAAATCCTAGTTTTCACCGGTACCAGAAAACTAGAAGTACCGGAAGTACCAGAAAACCAGAAGCACCAGTCCAAAAATCCTTCGGTCACGTTTGAGGGGGTAAAAGTTGGATTTTCATAAATCTGACCACACCAGCTTACTCGCCTCAGCTTAGCGCATCCATCCCTTGGATCAGAATTTCAAAATTTGAAGTTTGAAAAATTAGGGTTTCCTCATAAAATCCTAAGTCACAGTTGCAATTGCAGTCTCAGAACCTGTTGCAGTATCAATTGCAGTTGTAGTACTAGTTGAAGTATCATCCGTAGTACCAGTTGCAGTCACCCTTGAAGTTTTTTTAAGAGTTGGTGATCATTGTCGCTGCTACCAGATGGTGCCACTACCTGCAAATGCTATTAGAGGTATGTACTCACATTTGTTTAAATTGTTAAGTGTTAAAGGGAATTTTAAGGAGAAGGGATCTCTTTCCATAGAACCAGAAGGATCTCAAGATCCAACACATTCAGAAGAATAATGCAACTCGGGTTTGATTATTTTGATATACATCTAGTTGTTATGACAATGTTGCATGTTGAAGCTATGACCACCATACTAACCTTTGGTCAAAATATTAGATGGATTAAAGTAGATATCATAGAGCTTATTCTCTAACCCAAGGTTCTGTTAAGATAGCATATTGTGCTAGTACATACAACATGTTGAAGAAAGCACTTGTCATCTTGAGTGAAGGAGACTTGGAAGAAAAGCAACACGCTCATTCTTGAGAACAAAACTCCAGGTTCCAGGTTTGAATGATTAAGTTGCTAAGATTCAAAATGTGCAAGTGTCAAGAAAACACTATAGTGCTTGGTAGCATGTGAGCATATTGAGATAAATGATTAATGTATTTATTTGCATGATACAACTAACATCTCGTCTTGGAGAAACCTCTTGTGTTAGTTCCAGGTTGCCATGGAGGAATGTTTGATCACAACACTATAAGAGTGTTGACCTCATTCTATATTGTATTTATTAATTTTGATCTTTGCTTCAGACAGGTCACAAGTGAAAGCTCTAAAGGAGCCACTGTGACGATTGTTCGTGCTATTGCTCTATCCACTATTATCAAAAGAGTACTATTCCTGATTGTTGTTTTGTTGACCTTGTTTCAGGTCACAGGTGATAATTCTGAGGAAGCTATAGTGAAGGTTGTTGAAGGAAACATATTATATGAGATGTGAAGCAGACTATGTACATGACCATATACACTCATGTAACAAAGAATATGAAGAAGAAGCTATCTCTTGACATTCAGAGTATCTCATATGAAGAATTATTAAAAGGAGCAGAAGGCTCCAAAGATGACCGAACATTAGAATGGGAAGCAAATCTCGTTTGAAGCATGACTCTGTATTTAGACTTGGTATTCAAATACCAAGTATACCATGTAAGAGATAATGAAGTCCTTGTAGACTCAGAAGAAATCGAGAGTAATCCTGATCTAAGAAAGGATCCAATGCAGAGACAACTTACAGGACTGGGAGACAGATGTCGTGAGAAGACTAGATTGTAGCTTCAGAAACTTCTAGGAGATATGAAATCTCCTGGGAAGATTCTCTTGTTTCAGTAACATAGAAGAAAGCTAGTCAGAAAGACTAGTATATGGATTCTTCCATGGGACTAGAAGATAAGTCAGTATTGACTTCCAAGATTGATCTATACAGATCAAGCATGTTACAAATGTACAAAGCTTGATGTGTGTCCAGAGGATTCTCCCAGCAAGAGGGAGAAGACTATGATGAGACACTTACTCTAGTAATTGAAGAAATAGTTCCAATATTTATGAAGACAACCAGAACAACCATGATTCATATATAATATGAGATGTAGGGGGAGCAATCCCCATATTTAAAATTGAGTGTCAGTTGGTGCATTACATTAGTCGATTCATGGATACATGACTATGATGAAAGATAGTGTTACCTCCATGAAAGAAGAAGAGCTATCTTCAATATCAGTTATTGAGCCACCCTCAGTTTCAGATGAAGTTGTTGCCATTATAGAAGAAGAGGAGTTACTCAGATTTTAGCAGCCACGATGAGGATGAAGAAATCATTGTCATCTGTAGAGCAGGTGCAGGTGCAGAGTCCTAGTTCCAGAAGGAACACCTACAGAGAGAGTAGAGGACATACTCCTAGACAATGAGACAGATAAGTGCTTTGCAGAAAGAACATAGAGCAAGCACATGATTCTGCAAATTGAGTTGTAGTTGAGCAAGTGTACCGGATTGGTACAATGTAATGAGAAAAATTGATTTGAATCTTGAAGATAGAAAGACTCATGTATTCCAGTTGAGGAAGGATCTGTACGTGTTGAAGCAAGCTCCTAGATATTAATATTGCAGAGGATAGACAGTTTTCTGATGAGCTTGGGATTTACCAAGAGTAAAGTTAATTTTGACCTCTACTTCAAGGTTATGAATGATGAGCCGATGATATTGCTGCTATAAGAGGATGACTTATTCTTAACTGGAGAAGAAAAACACATCATTGAATGTAAGAAGAAGCTCACTTCAAAATTTGAGATGAAAGACCTTGGCCTAATGCATTATTTCTTAGGTCTTGAGGTATGGCAGAGCCCAGAGAGAATATTCCTTAACCAAGGGAAGTATGCAGTTGAAATCCTGAAGAGATTTGATATGTTGGAGTGCAAGTCCATGAATACATCATGGAAATGAAGCTGAAGATTTTGGTTGACACTTCGTCAGAATTGATTGATTCCACGTTGTATAGACAGATCATTGGATCGTTGATGTATCTGACGAGCACCACACCAGATACTTGTTTTTTCGTGAACACTTTGAGTCAGTTTCTGGTAGAAACCAAACATGTTCACCTAGTTGTTGCAAAACATGTGATGAGGTACCTTAAGGGTACATTAGATTATGATCTCAGTTATGATGGAGATTATAATTTCACACTGAGTGGGTACACTGATTCAGATTGGGCTAGAAGTGTCTTTGACAGGAAGATCACTTAAGGATGTTGTTTCAGTTTGGGATTAGCCATGATCTCATGGTAGAGTAAGCAACAATCAATCATTGCTCTCAGTACAGTGGAAGCAGAATACATTGTTGCGTGTTCTTCTAGTTGTGAAGCCATATGGCTTCGTAAGTTGTTGAATGGTCTATTCGACCTAGAGATGGAAGAAACCACGATCCTATGTGATAACCAGAGCTTCATAAAGTTGACAGAAAATCTTAGACATAAAACCTCTGACAATGAATAGAAAATAATTTTATTTTTTTAATATAAAATCATTTTATGCATAGAACCTATCACGTAAATAAAAGATAATTTTAATTTTATATTTTTTTAATATAAAGTCTTTTCATTAGATTTATTTATTCATAAATTCCTTCTATATTTTTAATTTAATATTTTTTTAATATAAAGTCTTTTCATTAAATTTATTTATTCATAAATTTCTTTTATATTTATATTTTTTTCCAAATTTGGAAAAAACGCACATCTTAACCAATTTATATTGTTTGAAAATGCAATTTGTGTATGTAAAAAGCCACATCATTTGAAATAATTAGAAGACATTTTATAAGGTTACAAATTTCCAGTCTTGCTATATAGCTTTAAACTCCAAACTTTATTAGTTGAAGTTAGATAGAATTGTAATCAACCATCTATAAGCAATGTAATCTCTTACTTTAAGAAGAAGTTAGCCCAAAGTCTAGTCTAAAAAGGATGGTTACAACCCATTACTTTAGATCCATACATTGAACCTCAATACTAAAACTCTCTACACTTTAACCTCATGCTTAGATGATCATACTTTTTTATGTACATTATTTTATCTCTTTAGAATTATTCAAATTTTATTAGATATATAAAACTCATAAACTCAACAAAAGCATTTATATCACACATTTTATTCAAATTTCATTACATTTCTAAATTCTAAAATAGAAAATAAGCATTCTACTATAAATCTTCAAACAAAATACAATTTCAATTGTGAAAGGTTACAAGTATGAAATTAAATCAATTACCAAGTTACACAAAGAAAACAACCATGATAACAATGAAGTGGACTTATATAGAGATCAATTGTCATATTTTATTGCACTTGCATTTGTTGGATAATTGGTTGTCATTGATGTTGTTTAATAGTTGGTTGTCATTGATGTCAACAATAGTGGTTTTCATTGATGTGAACAGATATGATGGGTGCATTTGAATAAGTCTCCAAAGTGGTCCCCTTATGGCGTAGCTCTAAGAATGGCTTTCACATGAAGACGCTTTGAAGAAGTCTACAACATGCCCCAGAGGTGTGGTCACAAAGCCCGAAGTTGTTTGAGGAATAAGGGAATGAAGGAGAGTGTAAATGCAGGTGACACACTCATATTTGGATAGTCCTCGTCATATCATTTCCAATGGTAGGTGGTACGCCACTTAGTTCCTCACGGCTGAGGAGTTATGAGGTCATGAAGTTGGAAGTCCTAAGGAATGGTTAAGAAGCCCTTAAACAATTACAAGTCATTAACTAAAGGGTAAAGTGGTTGAAACAAGAAGTCCTTAAGTTAAGGGGAGAAGTTACTTTGAAAAATTATAAACACACATTGAGAACCTCTCATTTTCATCATTCAATATTGTGATCTAGCACAAATGTGGTACAAATTTCTGAGGGAAAATGAAGTGAAGAAGGATGAAATTTCAAGGGAAGATGAAGTCTTGTGATGATGTGTTCTAAGGTACGTTTTCAAAAGGTCATCTTACCATTTTCACTATAATTTTTTTCTAGAATGACTCAGATAGTGAAAATTGGAGGTCGTTGCGAAGACACATCAAGGTACCCATGGTAATGTTGAAATAATGTAACTGCAAAGAGTATTCTAATTATTATTGATGTATTATTCATTAGATCAATCCCCTTTTGCGGATTGATCATGTCAGGTATTGTAATTGACCAAATCCCCTTTTGCGGATTGGTCAAACCCTAATTGTAATGGGCTAAATGAAAAGTCGGCCCCATAATATATTAAAGTGGTTATAACCACCCATAATATATTAAAAGTGGTTATAACCACCCAGATTGAGAAGTCGGCTCTGCCAGTGAAAAGACACCT
>JASDQU010408213.1:0-10575 GCA_032191745.1 Picea mariana
ATAATGTGCATAGATACATGTACAAAATCAGGCTCTTGGCCTTCAACACTTAGGCTCTCTGGCCTAATAATCACATAAGCCCACCAGCTTATATTAACTTGGCTCACCAGCCTATAAAAAAACATAATTACAATTCATTTCATAAACATGATTTACAATGGGGCTCGGCCTTGGGGACATTACAACTACCATTGGGCTGATCCACTCTGACTCTTCAACAGGTTCAATAATCCCTGCTTCCAGCATTCTGTCGAGCTCAATCTTCACTTTTTCCTTATATTTCTAGTTCAATTTGTAGGTTCTTTGCTTGAATGGCTTCGCATCTAGTTTCAAAGGTATTCTCAATTCTCCCATAGGTCCTTTGATACCCTTCATATCAGTGAACTTGGTCAGAAACAAGTCTTGATACTCATGCAGTAATTCTGTAATTTTGTTGACAATAGTAGCATCCCATTAATCTTTGACATTGGAAAGCTTCGGTGTCTCCTCTATCCCAATATTAACTTTCTTTATCTTGATCGGTTGTCCAATGAATGGTAGTTCAACTCCTGGTCCTTCCACATCCCTGTGGCCTTCTGTCTCTGCAATGTTTACCTTCCTCGGATCATCATCTTTGTCGGCATTAATGTTGTAACATCCTTATAATTTCTGGAATGGCGTAGTCCATTTGTCTTCTTCTTGCTCCAATGGGAGGCTAGATGACTCTTTAAATACTTTTTTCCTCACAATCTTTAATGCTTGATCTACTAAGGGAAATTCACTTTCAAACAAAAAGGTGGTTACAAAATTCTGAAGCATACCTTCCCAATATGCGGTGATAAGGCACATCTCTGCTTGAAGGTACCAATTAATAGGGGTCGTGTCGAGCATGTTAATGAATCTGTGTACCCATTTTTCTCGAGGAATGTCACTCCAGGCCTCTTCATAGGTTCATACATGGTCCTTTGGGCAGCTTCGACCTGTGTAACTTGCTTCGCAGCTTCCTACTTGTGTTGAAAACCGCGTTGTCATCAAGGTTTGACATTGTGTCCAGTTTGTGATATTTCTTTTATGTTTCCCCCACCATCTTGCTAGTGTATATTTCAAAGCCTCGTCCATACCCAATAGCCTTTGTTGTGCTGGTACAATTGTTTCAAAGTCCATCAAGAAGGATTCTAAAGGACTCAGACCATCAAAGGTAGGTAAGTTACTTGTTGTTGTACCAATCCAATGAACTTCTCTGATCAGTCAAGCACATCTCCTTGTGGACACTTCATACATCTGGTTCTACCAGTTCTCCAGCACTTCTTCTAAATATGATGAACACGTGTTTTCACTTCGCCAGATTAGATTCCCATCGGCAGTAGGGTTGATATAATCATGTTGTCTGGCTGTTAATTTATAGATGTTTTTTAGTTTATATGCATATTCTTCTTCTCTTATGGGCTATGTATACTACGGACCTTCATCTGGATCTAAGGGTGCAATGATCCTAAGGCCATATCCTTCAAATGTCATGCATCTTTTCTTTAAATCGACCATAGTAGAATTGTTGAAGGCCCAATCAATTTCTAGTAATGCAGGGTAAGGGAAGCTATCATCAACAATTTAAATTACCTCAATGTCTGCAAAGGTTCTAACTCTGTCGATGTCCACGGGGACATGCTCCAATCATCCAAATGGGCTGACAGCTTGCTGATTAGCCATGTGAAGCCTAATAGGGGAATATATCAGCTTGGGTTTTCCCATCAGTTCCCAAGTTTTCTTTGTCATGACGTTGACCTCCGACCCTAAGTTGAGGACCACATAGTCTATATCATACTCTCCTAATTGAGCATTCACATGTAATTCTTTGTTTGTTCTTCTCTTCTTACCAATCTGGTGTACTACCATGTTCAGCAAGGGGTCTATCTTTCCTAGCTCATACTGCCTGATTAGGTTTTATAACTCTTGTACATATTTCTCATCCTGAATTAATTTAAGACAAGTGTACAAAAAATCGATGAGCGTACTTTCCTCTTTTCCTTCTTTATGCACAGTCGATTGATCAAATTCCTGAGGCATTCTGTAATCTTTTACTTATGGTTGTGTTCTAGATGAGGATCCCTGGTTCCTCTTGAACTCCTATCTTTCTTCCTCAAAGATTCGTCTTTCTTTCTTTGCATCAAAAGCCTGAGTCTTCTCCTCATCTTTCTTGATACCTGACTCTTCTGTGATCTTTCTGTGGGTTGTTCTATCCTCTCATGTAGTAGTGCCTCCTCGAGTAATGACATTGACTCTAGGTTCGGTTCCACGAGGTTCAACATTTATCAATTGTAATTGTGGGTTATGTTGGGGTCCTCGTCTTTCTTGAACCTTAGCCAGTAGCACAGGGCATTCTTCTATGACATGCTCAAAGGAGTTACAATAACTACAGGTTGTGCAAAGATTCTAACAATCCCTTGCTAAGTTTCCTGGCTGCACATAGTTATAATAGATTATTTTTCCTCGGCCTCGGCCCATACCTTCTCCTTGTCCTCATCCTCATCCTCTGTATCCACCGCGAGGAGTGAATTTTCCTCTCCCTGGAGAGTTGTACTGTGGAGTATTTCCTTCTTGTTGTACTTCACCTTGAATCTTGTATATGTCTCTCGACCTCTCATGCATGAGATCATAATCTCTACAATATTGATCATCGTGCCCTACTGATTTAATAAATGTGCAGTACAAGTTTGTAGTTTTCTGAACATACTTCTGCATGTAATAGCACTCACCTGGGTGATGCCTATTTCTACACACATCACACTAGGGTAGGTTAACTTGCTTCAAGGGGCTCGGCACTCTTGAGGCCAAATATTCATGGAATAAGGGACAGTGTTCCTTAACATGACCTTCTGACCTACATCTCACACACCAGACATCTTCCATTTTGTCTATTCCCTTATATTTCTTCATATCCTCGATCTGTAAAGACAAACTGGTCAGCTGACTCAAGATCTGGCTCATGCCTAAGCTTGATTCTCCCATAGGTGTTGATTCAAGCTTCATGGCAATTTCCAAAGCTTCTGCCTACAATGCAATATTATGTTGCATCAGAGGGACTTTGATGTGTGGTAACAGCACAACGATGAAGCATTCTTTGTTCTATTCATCGGGGATTTGAAAGGTTAATCGGCATGTAAGGGTCTTGAATCTCTGTTAGAACTCCCAAACAGGTTCTGCTACCTTTTGTTTGATCTCTTTTAGCTCTGTAATACATTGTGACTCCAACTTAGATTTCTTAAAATTTGCAATCAGCGCATTATTGATCTCATTCAGTGGATTAGGCTGTGTCAGTCCTTGGACAAGTTTCATGTACCAACTCAGTGCATGGTCCCTTAGCGTAGTGTTGAACTGGGTTCTCTTGATGGCTTCATCGGTGATACTTTTAATATTCCATATGGATTCACAAAGAAACCAATGTTGATCTGGATCTTCATATCCATCTCCTCTAAAGATATGGATCCTCATTTAATCTACCATAGAGCTGACTAGGCTTCTTGTCTGAGTAGATTCTAAGCTACCAATAACAGTTCTTTCAAGACTCTGGTGGTTCTGACTATTTTGACTGCTAAGTATTGTTGAGACAATAGAAAGATTAATGTTACTTACTTCATTAGTCTGCGCAGTTCCTGAGTTTTCTGGCTTTCTTTGGTGAAGTTCTTTAGCTTCCCCTTCTTCTGTTCTAGTGGGCTCTGAATGTTTTTTATCTGCTAGATCTACCTCTTCTCCACTGTAGAAACCCTCTTCTCCGTAGTTTTTCTTAAACAAGTTCTCAAGGTGAACCCCTCGGAATAATTTCCCACTGCACGTATGTCCTCCTTCTGTGTCGTTGTCGTTGTCAAATATTTTGAACATTATCCTTTTCAGGTCCAACCAATCTACTATATCTTCAAGATGTGGTTTTCATGCAAGAGCATCTTGATTTTCAGCTTCAGAAAGTGCAAAAATTTTCTTCTGGGTCCTTTGAAAAAGTATCTCTCGGCTTGGCTATACGATTACGTTCTGTCAACAACAAACTCAGTGATATAGCCTCCAATGGTACTATCAAACCAATGATCTATTACTCTGGATACAACGTTTTCAACTCTCTTGACCTTTTGGATCAGTGGCAGCGTCCAAACCATAGGAGGTCTAGAACTAATCTCGAACTGGGTATCGGCTAACCTAGCCAACCATTCAAACAAATCCTGGTGGATTTCCCCAAATAATATCTCGTGAATGTCAGTGAAGATGTATCTTTGTAGCTAATCTTCAGTACTTAGTTTAGGTTTCTTTTTCTGGGCTTTAGCAAAGTCCCTCTCTTGATCCTCTATCCACTTTTGAATCTCGTTCTTTGATGGGAACCACCTTGACATTCCCTTAAAAAGATTTCGGTCCTGGCAACAAAACCATTGGTTGGCACAGGGGCAGACCCAGGGTTCATTCCAAGAGCGCAATATCAAGTGGAACTAATACAATAGTAATGAAACATTCATATATCTCTTATCAGCTAGATCTACTCTACACAGCTATACATTTGACAATAATGCAAATAGCAGTATAACAATGACAAAGATCCAGGCATCAATCACACATATGACACAAAATATACGTGGATCACCCTCTCTCTGGGGATATGTCCACAGAACTATGCTTATGATATAATAAGATAAAGCTTACAGTTCTGATCTACGCTCTTAGTCAGCAGATCTTCTCTCTTCTTCTCTCTGTCTCCCACCTTCCTTCGCACCCAGCTGTAGGACTTGATCTTTGCACCTAGCTGAAGATCTTACAATACGAGAAGGCTCTCACTCCCAGCCCTCCTCTCTCTCATAGCACAAGAATCTCTCAACCAACAACAATCAATATCAATACCCAACACTAGTACCGTCCCAACCTAGGTCCTCTTGACCTCTATTTATACATTATAGTCCCTCACTGACAACCTTAGGCCAAAAACCTAGGTGTCAAAACCCTAACTACCCAAAACCCTAGGTGTCTAAAACCCTAGGTCAACTTGACCCACCTTTTCAGGGCTTCACTAGCCTATCTTTCCTTCCTTGTCATGCGATGCTCCAAAGCATCCAATGGTGGCTTTCTCTGCTTGCTAAGTCGTCTATGATTCTTTTCTCTTGTTAGCCTATCATCCCTGATCTCCTCATTCAACGAGTTGATTTTCTGTACTTCGCCCCATCTTTTCTTCTCTTTTTCTTACTTCGACCTAGTGGAAGTCACTGTGTTTCCCGCGCAGTTCACGTTTGACCTTTTCTTTCTCGATCTTTGCTTCCTTTCATAACTAAGGGCCAACAATGAGATTAAAGAAGATCATGATATGATAGAATCTCAAGAACCTGCCTAGATGATGATCTCTCACAAGAGAAATCCAGCTTGGGCAAGGGAACTCATTCAAGATGGAGAGAAGTATGGTGCTCTAGAAGGAACCATGAGACAAATCAAGTAACCTAAGCCATTATCTAGTTATACGGATTTGATGTGTAATATCATAGAAAAGGAGCCTACTTTATTTGAAGAAGCCATTCATAAGAAATAATGGGTAGATTCCATGACAGAAGAATACCAATCCATTATAAAGAATGATGTATGGGAAATAGTTCCCAGACCGAAGAACAAATATGTGGTATCTTCCAAATAGTTATACAAGACAAAACATGTTGCAAATGGAAGTATTGAAAACCATAAAGAAAGGTTTGAAGCTCGTGGATTTTTTTCAAAAGGAAGTCATTGATTATGAAGAGGTGTTTTCTCTTGTAGCCAGATACACTTCTATCAGAACCATCATAGCTCTTGCAACCAAGATGAAGTGGAAGTTACACCAGATGGATGTGGAAACAACATTCTTAAATGGTGTTATTGAAGAAGAAGTGTATATAGAAGAACCTCAAGGGATTGAAGTTGAATATAGAGAGACGTGTGTCTGTAGGTTGAAGCAAGCTCCTAGAGCTTGGTATGGCAGAATTGACAGTTTCCTGTCGAGCTTGGGATTTAACAAAAGTAAAGTTGATTATAACCTTTACTTCAAGGTTATAAATGATGAGCCAGTTATATTGCTGCTATATGTGGATGAATTATTCTTAACTGGAGAAGAAAATATCGTCACTGATTATAAGAAGAAGCTCGCTGCATAATTTGAGATGAAAGACCTAGGCCCGATGCATTATTTCTTAGGTCTTGAAGTTTGGCAGAGCCTAGATAATATCTTCCTTAACCAAGGGAAGTATGCAGTTGAAATATTGAAGAGGTTTGATATGTTGTAATGTAAATCCATGAACACACCCATGGAAACAAAGGTGAAGCTCCCGATTGATACTTCATCAGAAATGGTTGATGTTATGTTGTACAAATAGATCATTGGATCATTGATGTATCTGATGAATATCATGCCAGATATATGTTTTGATGTGAGCACCTTGAGTCAATACCTGGTAGAGCCCAGATGTGTTCACCTTGTTGCTGAAAAACATGGGATGAGATACCTTAAGGGTACGTTGGAATTTGGTCTATGTTATAATGGTTGGTTATATTGATTCAAATTGGGTTGGAAGTGTTTCTGATAGAAAGAACACTTTAGGATCTTTCTTTCAGTCTGGGGTCAGCCATGAATTCATGGAAGAGTAGGAAGAAATAAAGTATTTCTCTCAACATGACAGAAGTGGAATACATTGTTGCATGTTCCACTAGTTTTGAGGCCATATGGATTCAGAAGTTGTTGACATGTCTATTTGAAATGGAGATGGAAGCAACCGTGATTCTATGTGATAACCAAAGTTGCATAAAAATGATGGAGAACTTGGTGTTCCATGATAAGTCGAAACAGATAGAAATTCAGTATCACTACATTCGTGATATGGTGCAGAGGGGAGTTGTGAAGCTCCAATATGTTGGCACAAATGAGTAGGTTGCAAATGTGTTGACCAAGCCTCCATCTCGTGTAAAGTTTGAATACTTTCAAGACAAGCTTGGTATAGTCTGAAAGGACGTCCCTTGAAAGGGGGAGTGATGTTGATGATACTATGGTATCTTGACCAACAACGGGTAGCTCAATTAGGATTTTATATCCTCGGGGACTAATCATCCCTTAACAGATCTTGAAGGTCCAGCAAGGATGGTCTATCAGAGTACCTATGCATGTATATCCCAGTTATGGTCAGTAGTGGTAGCTCTGTTAGGATTTTATATCCTAGGGAATATTTTTATTCCTGGGTAGATCTCGAAGGTCTGGTAAGGACGGTCTGTCAGAGTACTACGTGGTAGCTTTGTTAGGATTTTATATCCTAGGGAATATTATGATTCCTTGGCAGATCCCTAGTGATTGTTAGAGTACCACAAAATGTTGTTATTACACCTACCTCATTCTGTTGCGATATGATGATGATGATGTTATCTCGGCCTTGTGCTGATGATGTTGTTGCTACAGCCTTGTGTTGTTGATGATGTTGTTTCTCCAGCCTTTTGTTGTTGTTGATGATGTTGTTCCAGCCTCGTGTTGTTGATGATGTTTTTGTTTCAACCTCATGTTGTTGTTGATGATGATGTATCAACGTGTGATTTTGTTGATGATGTTATACTAACCTCATGTTATTAATGATGGTGTTGATGTTGTTTCCTTAGTGTTATGCTAATTGATGTTGATGTAGATGATGATGATTCTACTCTAGCTCCATGTTGTGAAAGATGATGTTATTGATGATGAGAAAAACTTTCAATGATTTATAGATATGCCAATCAATGTTCCATATGTTGATGTTGTTGTTGCCCTCTCTCAATATCTTGATGATGTTAGAATACCCTTCTTGTTAAGGGGGAGTGTTGAAATATTGTAACTGTGAAGAATATTCTAATTATAATTGAGTTATTATCATGTAGATCAATCCCCTTTTGTGGATTGATCATGTCGGTACTTATCTATGACCAAATTCCCTTTTTTGGATTGGTCAAACTGTAGTCAAATGATGTTAATTGAGAAGTCAACCCCTAAGGGCTAATTAAAGTGGATTTAGCCACTAGTTGAAGAAGTTAGCACTGCTTGATGATAAGACACAACCCTAGTGCTCCTCAACTAGTATAAATAAGAGAGGCTAGTGCCTCATTCACTCACTCACTCAAGTCACTCATCTAGTGTGCAAGTTTGAAGGAAGTTGCAATTACAAGAAGGAGAAGAGGGAGGTGCATTGCTCAGTCTTGGATATTCTCTAGTGTTTGGTCTTTTGTCTTGGCATTGTATTGGCAATCTATATTAAGGAATTTTTTACTTGGTTTTCTCCCCCATGAGAGTTTCCTAAGATAAAATGTTGTGTACCTTGTGATTGTGTTTCTTTCAGTGATTCTACTTATGCTCTTATTGTCTAGTAAATTGAAAAGAACTTAATAGCAGTTCTAAATTTAACACTTCTTGTTATTCGTCGCCTTAATGACAACCTTGATATCCTTATCCTTAAAGCTGATAAAGGAAATTCCTTGTTCATTATGAACACTTCCGACTATGAATCCAAACTTCTTGACCTCCTCTCCTCCTCTACTTACAAACCTCTTCCCAAAAATCCCATTAATTCCAGCACCAACATGGTCAATAAATTCATCAAATCATCCTCCATTGATCCTCATATCCAAAAATGTCTAATTCCTCACAACCCACAAAACCTGAGGATCTATGGCCAACCTAAAATACATTAAAAAAAAGACCTCTCCCTCCACCCTATTTTCAGTGCTATTGGTCCCCCCACTCATGCCCTTGCCCGATACCTTGCTGACAAACTTCAATCCTTTATTGGCAAAACCTCCTCCTTTGTTAAAGATTCCTCCAACTTCGTTCTCAAAACTTGAAATCTTCACCTTGATTGCCAAGACCTTATGGTTCGCTTTGACGTAGTTTCCTTATTTACCAAAATAACAATTTCTAAATCCCTTGCCCTGATCTCCAAACTCGTTGATCCCGAAACCCTAAACCTCATTGAAATTTGTCTTTCCTCCACCTTCTTTACCTTGAAAGGAGTGTGCTATGAACAAACTGAAGGTACAACCATGTGGTCATCCATATTTCCTCTTGTAGCCAACATATTTATGGAACACTTTGAATCTTTATCCTTGAACAAATTTCATCTCAAACCTAAATGTCGGTATAGGTTTGTATATGCCACTCTTGTTATTTTTCCCCATGGCCACTCCAACCTTCTCTCCCTTTTTAACCACCTTGATAGCCTTTCCCCCCACATCCAATTCACGATGAAAACCCGAAAGGACAACTCCCTCCCCTTATTGGATGTCCTCATTTCTCAGCTTCTTGACGACTCCCTTACTCACCAAGTTTATTGAAAGAAAACCCACAATGATTGTTACCTTAATGCTAGTTCCCACCACTGTCCAGCCCAAAAATCCATTTTCCTTAAAACCCTGATTACTCATGCCCTCCACATTTATGCCCCCCAATTCCTCACTAAATAAAAATCTCACCTAACCAAGGCCCTTTTGAACAATGGTTACTTGCTTACCCAGATCAACCAAGCCTTTCGCTCTACCAACAAACCTAAACCAAAATATTCCCCCTCCTCATGCCCTCATCTCTCTACTCTACATCCATGGGACCACTAATCTGATATCAAAACTCATAGCTAAGAAGAATATCAAAACTATGTTCAAACCATACAAAACCCTCAAAAAACTCTTTAGGACTTCTAAAGACAAATTTGACCCAATGCTTGGGCCAAGAGTTTACCAAATCCCTTGATCCTATGACAAATCTTACATAGGTCAAAACGGGAAATCCTACAAAGCCCGTCTCAAAGAACATATAGTTGATACAACCCATAACTCAATCTCCAAATCAACTATCGTTGAACACTCCTCCAAATCTAAGCATCTCATTTTCTTTGACCAAACAAAAATAATTTCTTCAACCCCTCACTACTCTACTCGGCTTATTCGGGAGGCTCTTGAAATAGAAAAACATCCTAATAATTTTAATCGTGAAGATGGATACAAACTTAGTAAATCTTGGAAACCCAACTAATCGTGGAAACCCACCATTTGTCGCCTTGAACAACATGCTACCTTAGTCGAGTTTCATCTCTGGCTCTATTCACCCCCCCTTCCCCCTTATTTTTCATAACTCTCGTGATTATCTCCGTCACATCTGCCTCATATCACGTTCTCATCTCATGTAATACCTTATGTTATCTCTTCTTAATTGCTCTAGGATTTTACATTTTATTCATTTTTCTTTCTTCGTGTTCATTATTATTTTTCTTCAATATATTGTCTTTCATTACTTAATAATTGATGCCCTCACCTTCTTATTCATTCTCACACTAACTTTATTATTATCATTGTTATACTATATCACATTATTATTTGATTATATAATATTAGCATTTCACTTTTGTCTTTTCATTGATAATCTACACAACATTTTTCGCAGTAGTGTGCCATTAATTCTCTTTTTATTTTTATTTTTTCTTAATCCTTCCATCCTTAACGATTAATCTAATCCCTTGTTTATTTTCACCTCTAATCACATCGATCATCTTACCAACATTTTCATCTTTAGTTATCTTTTCCATTACCATCTTTTTCATTATCACA
>JASDQU010408215.1:0-10575 GCA_032191745.1 Picea mariana
GGGATAGATCATGAATACTGCTCAACAAATTATCAAACAATCAACTGTATTGTAAATAAAAATAATATATCATTGTAATTCATCCCTGTGTGATCCCTTAACTGTCATAATACATAATTTATCTTAACTATAATTTAATTTTAAGAACAGGGAGTGGATAGTGAATATGGGAAGGCGAGGGGACTTGTAATGTGCGAAAAGTGAAATAATGGTAGGGAAAATAACGAATACTATTCGTAAAGCCAATTAAGTAATCCATAAAAACAACTCTGTATTCAATACAAGGATGCTAATATCAATTAACAATTACTGTGTTGTCAAAATTGTTCACTGTTCCACACCTAATTTCTTTAAAATTCTCAATTAACACTGTCTATAATCATTTTCAGAATCACTGTTCCTTTCAACAATCCTGTTAAGAGAATAGTTGGTTTCTTTCATTTCTTTTCCTTTCATTTAAACAAAATCAAAAGAAAAACATAGTCACATTGCTCCATTGCTATCCACCATATATCACTATAAATTATCAACCACTGTCCATAATTCACAATTTTCCCAAATAAAACATATACACAGATCTTTTTTTCCAGATTGAGCAAACTTTTTAAAACTTGCTCAATTTCGTGCCTTTTATTATGTCAACCAACAAAACTTGCAATGCAACCATAACACAAAACCCGAGATTCATCATTGGTGATGCAATTAAATAAAACATGCACGATACCTTCATAATAGACACACAGTGAAACAACGAAACCAAAGTCATCAAATTCCCTAACTTGCAATGATCCCGATTGGGGATAATAACACAACAATCACCACTTTGCAATTGACACCAAGATATAAGAACACAACGATCCAATGCATAATGAAAAAAGAGGCAACCCTTTGACTGTACATTATCACTGACCCAATCAACCAATTTAATCAAATAAAATGAGATGGGTTATCAACACAACTGCCATAACAAAAGGAGTCAACCCCTTGACTGTATACCAATTCTCATCCCTGATCACAACTTTCCAACCAACTCAATCAAACGAGTTCGATATAATTACTCAAAGCAACTTTCATAACCACTCAACCAATCTATGACAATCAACAAGATGCCTGACAAGAGTGCGAATAGTTGAGATTATCAAAATCGGGTTCTGTAACAAATAATACACGAAGTGATCAAGAGTTCGCTTGGTCATTAAAGAACAATGAGACTGTAGGTCGAACATATCAACAATAGGCAGAGACCCTTCGACACAAGCACGATAGAATCACAGGGCTTCTTATAACTCTCAGTCCATGTAATGGTGCAACAGTTCTACGCTGGGTAGGATAGGACAACGATGCAGAGGAGAAAAAAACTCCCACTGGACATAAACAAATACCCATAACACACAGAGGCATAACCCTCATGCAATTCAAATACCGAATCAATGGATAACAATTCCCGTGGGAATGCTAGCCCGAGGCATAACTTATATCACCAAACCACCAAAGTATACATCTTGGCATAATGGCCACCCTATAACCAACTTTGTTGATGCCAATACCACAAAAAAATAATCCAACGACCAGGTGAATAACCCACGACCATGGCTCTGGAAAATACACATCGACTAAAAGGTAGTTCGAAAACATATACATCAAACCCATAGCAACCCGAATACAACCGAACATCGTTTCCATAAATGTGAGGAAGCGACCAACAAGGATAAACAGAGTGGAACCCACCAAAAAAATACCCATAAATACTTAAAACAACAGAGAGCCATCACGGTTTTCACCACACAGAACAACCAACGAATGCATAACTTCAACCAACCAATCCTTTCATTTGCAAAATGAATAATCATACAGTCATTCCAGAGAGAAGACCCACGCGTTTACACAGTTGCCAATCTCAGGAAAACACAAACCAACACATTACCGAGACATCGTTCGTTCATACACAGAGAAAAATTCATGGATGGGCGAAAAGAACCATACCTGTAAACAATCGCTTTAAAAAGGGCGAGCTCGCCGAACAATTCCTTCTAGGCTTGAATCTCGGAGATTAACCACCAACAATACGAAATGAAAAAAAAACCATGCTAGGGTGACGACCTGATGGGAGAAGTATGGAGGGACGTGCATTTACTGCACATCGCTTCCATCTTCTTCTACATTCAATTTTGAAGTACACAACAACGAGCGATCACCAATACCATTAACCATGCCATTAATTCCAACCATTGAAACTTGCGACCATAATGCTTGCCAAATGCGCCACCCAAAATCCATATTAATCATTGCCCAAATCTATACCATACCATATATCAAATGTGCCCAATATAACTCAAATACAATTCGTATAGCCACTAACCATTACTAGTTAGGATTAAGACTAACTTGTTCCATTTAAATTGCACATGACTTCTAACATAGTATAGTATATGCCCTTTCTTTGGAATTTTTTATAAGTCTCTTTCCCATTTCTTTTGTTTTATGTTGTTACTAACATATGTCTTGTGCAGGTGTAGCCAGGTAATAATCATGGTGATATAATCAAATGTAACAACTGTAATATAGATGCCAATCATAACATAAAATTAAGCTTCGAATAACAAAACATCCATAAAATGCATCATCCACCTGCTTTTATGCCCAAAAAACCAAGCCAAGACTGTATCATCAACCATATAAGACCCAGTAAGCAGCATCGAAAGTAACATAAAATGTGTGATATGACTATCTCTGAGCCTCCAATCTACAAGGGGGTTCCACCTACTAGTATTATATCTTATTAACATAGTTTAAATAATAGGCTTTAACAATACTTTGCAGGCGAAATTCCTTGTTGCGATTTTTATTATCAACAAAATAAGGACTCCACAGGGAAACTTGTTTCCAACAGATTAAGAATTCAGAATATATGGTTTTGCAGACCAAAAAAAACAGATCAAGAAGATATAAATAGAATGATCATGCAACAGGGAGAAGTGAGCGGATTTAATGGAAAAATGACCGGGAATTTGGGAATAACTCATGGAAAATGTTAAGTATGAGGGGATTTATCCCTATATGCATAATCATTCAAACAAAATTTTCTCTTGACTTCAAGGAGAATTTTTTTTGGACTTGCTCTTTTAACTTTCAAATGGATGAAGAAATCGAAAGTAAAAGCAAGAGGTAACCAATTTCTTCGTAAGACAACAATGAAAGCAGATAAAAAATTCAATTATGCTTCCAGGGAGAACATCGTAACAACTGTGTAAGCTTGATTGTTATTGACTAACAATACCTTGCACGAGTGTCACTGTGGAAGAACTGATCCAATACTTTATTCTCGACAAAAATTAAAAATTGAAAAGGACAAAAACAAGAAGTGTCATAACAGAATGAAACTGCAAAATTTAAAACAACAGAAATAAAATGACATAATTGCAAAAAGAAGAAATAAAACTACTAAAATGAAGCATAATTTAAACTACTGTAAAAGAAGAACAAAACTAAACTACTAATATACAAAAAATCCAAACAATGTTAAAACCTTTCAAGTTGGTTCAACATAGTGTTTTAAGTGGGAACTGTTGGTGCTGTAGGAAAAGACTCGCTCTTGTAAATCCTTTAGAATGTAAGAGCTTTTACCCATGACAAAAGCGATCTTGAAAGGACCCAACCATAATTTTTTAAACTTTGAGTGTCTTCCCCTATCAACATGAACTAAATCCCACAACAATACTTTCTCATTGAATTTAAATTTGATAGTTTTGAAACTCTTGTTAAAATACTTCTTAACAATCTGCTGTCTCCTTTTTATATTATCCAAGGCGAACAGTCTTTGATCCTCTAAAGATATGAGTGCATTCATTCCTTGTAAAACATCAGAAGAATATAATTCTTTGATCTCTAGCATTAATCTCAAGGAGGAAATTTCTAGCTCAGTAGGTAGAATGGTTTCTTGAACATAAACAAGATGGAAATGAGTGCAACTTGTGCTCACCTTGGTGGTAGTTCGATATGACCAAAGGGCATAAGTGAGGAGAGTGTGCCATTGACGAGGCTTATCTTCGATGAGCCTTTTGATGATTCTCACCAGATTATTGTTGGTAGACTTGAACTGCCCATTCCCTTGGGGATAGTAAGCTGACGAGGTGAAATGTTTAACCCCCAACTTAGCTAAAAATTGGGTCAACTTAGAAGAAATAAAAGTGGGACCATTTTCTGTAATAACTTCTAATGGAAGACCAAATCTGGAAAATATGTTATTTTCAAGGAAAGAAATCACGTCATTTGTCGAATGCTTAAGCGGGACAACTTCAACCCATTTCGTAAAATATTCTGTGGCTGTCAAAATAAAGACTTGTCCTGCTGAATACAGAGGATTAATAGGACCAATAAAATCCAACCCCCACTTTGAAAAGGAAAGTCCAGGAGGACAGGTTGTAATGACATGGTTGAAAGGCGTTATTTCCCAACAAATTTTTGGCACTTGTCACAAGATCTCAAAAAAACATAAGAGTCATGAGAGAACGAAGGCCAATAGTATCCCTTTCTAATAATCTTGAAAGCAGTGGTTTTAGCAGAAAAATGACCTCTTATATGAATGACATAATTTGAAGAACCATGAGTTTCTTGCAATAGTTTTTGTGCTTCCTCATTGTTTACACAACGAAGCAACATACCATCAGCAGATCTTTGAAACAAGAAGTCTCCTATAATAATGTATCTAGCAGATTCAAGATGAAGCCTTCTCCTTTGATGGGTGTCTAAGTTGTTTGGACATATTTAGTTTTGTAAATAGTAAACCAAATTCTTATATCAAGGATGTTCAGACACATGAAGGATCTCATTATCAATGTAGAATAGTGCTAATAGGGAACTATCTTGTTCATCAATTTATTCACTATTTTCAGCATGCTGAGCTAAGCGAAGGGCTAAGTCACATCCCTTGATAGTGGTAGAATTCATGATATTTAAATCATGCTCATGGATCTTGGCAAGCTAATGTGCAAGCTTCCTTGAAAGATAGGTTTGTGAGAGCAAAAACTTGATAGCATGTAAAGGGACTTTTACCAACGTATGCTTACCTAAGATGAAGTGGCGAAAATTTTCAACAAATTTAACAAGAGAGAAAGCATGTTTCTCAATAAAAGAATATTTAAATTCATCATCAAACAAACTTTGACTCATGTAAGCCACTGGTTTTTTGTTACCTTGTTCATCACTTTGCATGAGAATAACAGAAACTGCTTCCCCGATGGCATTAGTATATATAGTGAATTCCTTCTCAAAATTCGGATTCGCCAAAACCAGTGTGGAGCTGATTTCTTTATTGATCCCTACAAAAGCATTTTCAACATCATCTGTCCAAGAAAAAGAATGATTTTGCTTAAGAATATTATGAATTGGTTTGACCATCACAGCAAAATCGGGAACAAACCTACGGACGGAGTTAATAACACCCATAAAATCTTGAACCTCCTTCTTGGAAGTGGGAGTAGGAAGATTAAGGGTAGCACCAATCCTCTTAAGATCAATGCTTATTCCTGAATCAGAGACAATGTGTCCAAGGAGCTTGCCCTTGGTAACGTTGAAAATGGACTTACAAAGATTTAGAGAGATGCCAAATTTCCTGCACCGCATGAGAACTCTTTTTAAATGGCTAAAATGATCTAGTCGGTTTTTAGAGTACACAGTAAGTCATCAAGGTAGATCGGAATGATCTTTCTGATCAAATTGTCAAAAGCTATTTGCATAGCCCTTTGAAAAGTGGCACCTGTATTAGATAAGCCAAAATGCATACATTCATAAGCTAAGGTACCCCAATGAGTAATAAAGGTGGTTTTATATTTATCTGCCCTTTTTACCTTGATTTGATTGTAACTGAAAAAACCGTCAAGTAAGGACATCATCTGAGACCCTGCAACTTGCTGCAAAATCATTTTCATAGTAGGGAGAGGAAAGTGATATTTTATACTAGCCCGATTTAATAAGCAAAAATCAATGCATAATCTGATCAGATCAGTTGCTTTGCGAACATGAACCAAATTGGAAACCCATTCAGAATATTTTACCAGAAAGATGATTCCATCTTTCAAGAGCTTTTCCAAGTCCTTTTGAATAGTTGCTTCCAGTGCAGGGTTGATAGGTCTTTGTTTTTTCCTAACTGGTTTTATGTTTTCTTTGATGGGAGTGACATGATGTATAAGAGCGGGACCAAAACCACAAAGATCCTCATAAGACCAAGCAAAAAAATCTTGAAATTTGCCAAGCAGCTTGACAAACTTCATTTTCTCTTCATCAGAACATTGGGAACCTATTTTAACATTCTTTGGAGATTCGAGTGTCCCAATGTTCAAGGATATGGTTTCACCCACCTTCCTTTTTGAATCCTCTTCTTTATGTTTCTCTTTATTGCCTACATCACTCGATGAAAATTAACTCTCTAGAGGAGTCAAGCCCTTAGGGATGTTGTTATCTTCCATGGATATAATTTACTTGGGCTTATAAGGTTCATTTTGAATGAAAACACAGATGCTCTCATCGCTAGGGAAGACCTTCCATGATTCTATATTGTCAGGGATATGCAGATGATATAGAGATTGAATAATGTTGAAAGATAATAGGTTCGAGATAAGTGCCCAAACAGTTTGGGTGTATTGTTTCATCAACTTGTTGTTAGGAGAGTATATCTTATGTACAAGGTTCACAACAAGCTTGGAATCCCCCAAAAATGTAAGGTGACCACAACCTAGATTATAGGAGTTTTCAATGCTTAATAATAAAAATTTGAATTCAGTGACATTGTTTGTGCAAGCAAATTCCAACCTATAAGAAAAGTTATGAATTTTCCCCACAGGAGAGTACAAGATAATGCCAGCTCTGTTTCCTTCATTAGAGCATGAACCATCAAAGTGCACGTGACACATACCGTCGTCTAAGTTGATTTGTTCCAAGGGAATGTTATCCTCCTCGAAAAATATGGAATACGCCCCTAGGTCCTCTCGATATAATTCACATTAGGTTGTGGAACACTCTCTATGTAAGGTGAAATCCTTCCCTCTCTAAGGACTATGATGTTTTTACCATTTCTAGAAACAGATAAGTGTGTCCTGTCGAGTGAGAGGTAACCACCCGTCAAATCTTTCCAATCTCTTCCTAAGATGATTGAGTAGTTTCTTACTGGCATATCAATTACCTGAATACTAAGGGTTGTCCTTATTTCAGGGTGTGTGCACAAAACTAAGGTCACATCTTTGATCTCACCTATGGTTGTTTTTTGTAGTCTGTTATAAGAGAGCATGCTTATGGAATTTTCATTTGTACAAGACAAGCCTAGATCTTCCATAATAATCTTCGACATTACACTCAGGCATGAACCGCCGTGAATGAGGAAACACAGGGATATTTTGTCCATAATATTTACAAAAATATAAAAAAGGGGGATTTTTTACAGTGTATTTAAAGTTATGTACACCTACTTTATTTATAGATGAATCCTCTTCATTCACCTCTTCATAGGGGTTGGCTACAATATAATATTTTCCTTCCATGAATTGTTTAAGATGCCTCTGTTGTTTAGGGACAACAACCATGTCCATAAGGGTTGCATCTGCTTTGATGTTGGCCAACTGATTTAGGATATTGTATTTGGAAGAAGGGAGAGGGGAGGTAGTTCCTTGAATGTCAGGAATCTTGGGAACCTGAATAGTAGCAGCTGGTGAGGATGAGCTCGGGCTAGAAGAATTGCGGGGAGGATGATATTTACCCTTGGGAGCGTAGGATTTGTTTCTAGTATTGATGATTATGACATCTTCCGGATCTGAAAAATCTAGGACACCGATGGTAGTTTCCGGTATTTTACCAAAGATATTATCTCTGACACTCTTATTTACCTCACATGTGGTTTCCTTGTGGTGTTTCTCGCAAAAGTTACACCAACTCCGAGGCATGATAACTTTAGGTTGAGAATTATTTTCAATTGAATTTCTAAAAGGGGGTGCAAAAGAGGATGAAGCTCTAGGGGTGAGAGGGGAGACATTTCCCTTTCTCTCATATGCTATCATACGATTATTCATGTCTTGTACAAGCTGTAAGAGGGTGGACATGTTTGTCTATTTAACTAATTATCCCTGAGGAAGACCAGTTCTTTCAAGCTGTTCTTCATACTCTAAAAAAGTATGCAAAGAGGAACCGAGGTTATCAATGGATTTTTCCTCAAGCCTATGTCAATAGGGGGAAGGTAATGCATTATAATAATGCATGAAAGTGACTTGGTTATGAGGTCGAATGAGTTCTGGGATTTGATTGTATAACTTGGTGAAACACAAGTTGAAGGAATTGATGGTCTTACCATGCTTATAGGCAATGTTATTGTACTCCTGTAGCTGCTCAGATGGGATTTTAGATTGCCCATAGGTGGATTTGAACCAATAGACTAACTCCTCCCAAGTAGACAGAATATTAGGAGGAAGTTCAAAGAAATCGGCCACAACCTTTCCTTCCAAGGAATTGACAAATAAGCGCATGCAAGTATCATTTTCATTGGCTCCTATGTTGTGACAGGAATTAGAAAATTCCACCAGGTGTTCATTTGTAGTGACAGTGTTATTCCCTGAAAACCTAGGAAGACGCTCTTTGAATTTAGGAAGTGGATGAGTAGCAGGTTCTAGGTTAAGAGGAGAGGAAACATGTCACAGTGTGGTTGTAGCATCTTCTTCAAATTGAAAAAGCCCATACTTTTTAATGAGCTTGGTGAGGTTTGTGGTAGATTGGACATGGACATGATGACTATATAAGCTACCAATCATCGACGAAGCTGAATACTGAGAGGAGGAAGCACTTCCAGTGCCACCAGAGCCACCATTAGATGCCATCTTGTGGATGATAGGTAAGGGATAGAAAGATGAACTGGATGAATCATACAGGGTTCTTCTTAGAGCACTTTGTTGGGTCGATAACACAACATTAATTCTTCTTATTTTAGCGATAGGATTAATTTCAGATGATCAACCTCTTATTATCCTAGAAACATGAGGGTCTAAGGACATTAAAAGAAGGTCAAAGATGAAGGAAAAATAAGGTTGTTGCTGATTTCTAGGCTGTCTATGTCTAGCTTCCCAATGTTCTTGGGCACTTATGTCTCGTTCAATTGCTTCCCATGAATGATTAAGCTCAACCTGAGTATTAGCAGTGTCTAAAATGGTGTTAAACAAATTCAAAGCAATGCTGGTCTGATCTTGAAGACCAGGCTCAACATTGGGCTGCCTTGCAACAAGTACAATCATTCAGAAATGAAAAAGTCAAAGAATCAATATCAGAATAATAGATGTATTCAATGACAATCAAGCATAAAAATCAGCCAGAGAGATATTGAATATCTCCCCAGTACAGTCGCCAAATAAATGTTGAGGAAAAGATATGAATTGATCTTACTCAAGCATTTTCAGATCTTACTTGGCTAAAGCAAGATAGACAGGAATATCACCCTATGTTTATAGCCATAAAAAATTGTTTCCTAATTCACAAGTGCTTAGGCTGATCTTTTTTATGAATGAAAGTTTGTTGGAAAATTCATTATTTATGTAATTTTCTGAATATAACAGACGCTGAAATAAATATAGAGACAGAAGTAAAAACACCAAGTCAATAATCAAACTAGATGAGACATAAAGAAATCATTTATTCCATTCCAATTTATCAAAATGGTCATTCTCTTTACAAAATTCCCTAAGGAAGTTTGGACCAAAGTCAAACTTAGACATCCCTGATGAAAACCATACAAAAGGAATTCTGACAAAAAGTAAAAAACTAAACTTTAAAAGCTGGATCAACTTGCCATAGATTGCTTCCCACTCGACTCTACACAATAGCCTTTATCAGTCATGAAATTTAATTCACAAACAAACAAGTCTACACAGATTATCAAAGATAGATCAACACCTATGAAAAACAAGTGTCTGAATGATGTAATTCAGCCCTAAATCTTGCTGTCTACAATATGACCCTACTGTCATAAAATAGAATTAATCTTTCAATGAATTAAAGAATGAATGAAAACTGAATTATCTCAATAAAACTCAAAGAGTAGACCTTAGTATGCTTCTCCTTCTATTCTCCCCTTGTTCCTCCTTTTCCCTTTGCCTTTAAGTAATCATAATTAGTTGAAGTAGTTAAACTACCTCTTTAGTTAAGTTAACTAAAACTCAACCAATTTTTTAGTTAAGGGGGAAAAGTAATAAAATTATAATAAGGGTTTTTAATAAATAATAACTAGTAGGTGGGCCCCCTTGTGACTCCCTTTAGTTCTTTAACAAACATAACACAATTAGTTAATCAATCAAACACATCCCTCCTTGTGGCTCCCAATATCACTCTCATAATTTGACAATTTATATCAATGATAATTGAGATCATATCCAAAAATATATTACCCATATATCCAAAAAATAGTGTGCTGTCCAAAATTTCAGAAGTCAACTGTTCTCAACAATGAATAAATAAAAACACTTAAAAACCATATTTGTCACTCTGGGAGGCAATCTTTCCCTTGTTGCTGTTGTCACCCTTTGATCTCTCTGAATTTTCCTGATGCTG
>JASDQU010408217.1:0-10575 GCA_032191745.1 Picea mariana
ACATGTCTTTTGGAGAACATGTCTTTTCATTATTACTAATTACTATTACTAACTATTTACTAATTAATTATTATGTTATGAACATTTATTTATATGTATTTATGTTCATAACACTTGCTCTGTTGTAATTGGGATTTTTCCTCCTCCCATTTCGCTTGTAAGTCAAGATGATCTTGTTCTACCTTTCTCTGTTGCTCTTCATGTGCGCTCTGTGCTTGCGCCAAAGCCTAGGTGGCTTTTGCTATGTCTTCTTGAGCTCATCGAAGGCGAGCTTTGACTTTCTCGACGATCTGGCATAACTGTGTGGGCTCATCGCATGTTCCTAATTTTTCCATTGTTAACGACGTCGTAGAAACCGCTTGGCTACACTGAAGTGCCTGCTGCACTTCTTTGAATTCAGCCGTGATCTAGTGGAATAGTCCCTCCTGCTTTGCTTCTTTCTTTTCCATGAGCTCTAATGAAACATCATTCAGATGACAATTAAGAAGTCAAAATCATCCGGGGTAAGCGTAGTCTTAAGCGTGGTTTGGGTGGCCTTAGTTTTCTTTCTAGATGAGGGCTTCGGTGGGGTAATATTCCTTTTCTTGGAGGGATATGCCTCATCCCTAGGTAGGGTAACCTAACCTTTGCTCTATTCAACTTTTGTTCCCCCTAGTTCTTGATCATCACCTCCCTTCACAAGTGAGAGAAAAGAAGTCTTCATGGATGTGTTGTGGATATCTTGAACTTCCACATCCTTCTTAGTCTTGCGTAGTCCTGGTGTATCCAGCATAGCTTCAGAGCTATCTACGTCGGACATCTCTGTAGGGCCTGCTGCAACAAGGAGGTCTGTCGACTATTCCTTGGTAATCTCCTCTAGGTCATCTTATGTCAGCTTGTAATATGACTGGAGTTGTTGTTTGTACTCGTCTGCATGCACTGTGATGTAGGTGAAGTGATGATCTATGCATGCTATGATATAGGTGAAGTGATGATCTGCACTGAATTTCATCAAAGGTTGAAACCTATGAAGAGTGTTGGGTGTAATTCACAGTGTAGACTGAATGGCATTCCTCAACTGAATGTAGTGCACATGGAAGATGGCATTGGACTGCCACTGTTTGTTCATGTCGCTGGAGTACCACAGCGTACAGAAGTTTGTGGCCAGGGGTTCGAAGGGTTCGATCTCCAGAAACATGGCTCCCTTGGGAAGTTCCCACTCGATGAAGGCGATGAGTGTGAGAAACTAGCTAAAGTAGAACTCATACCCTTGGTCCTGTGCTTGTCTACAATTAAGATCTAGCTAATTTATAAGGTATTTCACCTAGTTCATTTGTAGTCCCTCTGCGCACTTCCTTGCGAGGTCAACTACAAATCCGGTCACCTGTGTAGGTCAGTTTTTTCGGACTAACTTGGCTGCGATCAATTGGAATCCAAAGCGTACTACTGCATTCCCAATGGAGGCTACCTTGTAACATCACGTTCCTTTGTCCAGATCACCATATGTGTCTTTTATTCGTTGAAAGAGAGAACGATCTGCGGTCTTTTCTGGGTAAAAGTCCTGCAGGTCAGGGCTCTGCATGCTTAGCCCAGTGATCCGACTGATTAGAATCAGATCCACGGTGATGCGCTGGTCCAACCATAGGTATCCTCTGTGGTAGCAGGACAACAACATTTGAACACATGCATTTACTTCTTGATGCCTCCCGAAATGTGGAATCTTCATTACGTTGAAGAGGGTTGACTGCGCAAGGTTATGGGTCCTTTGCTGCGGTACAATCTTGGGGTTCTTTCCTTTTGTAATGGTCAAATACTTGTGCGGGGCTATCATATTGTATACCTTGCGATCTCCAAGGTTAAAATCAATGAATTTCAGCATGGTGAGATTTTCCTGGTCAGCATGAAGTGTGTGCACCTCTTTCGGGAGGTACGCAGTGACTACAACATAGTCGAAGTATCTGGGTACAGAGTATCGATTCACTGGTTCGCTTAGTGGTGGGATATATTTAGGCAAGATGCTTGGGATCATCTTCACAGTGGTGAAGTCCTTTCCTAGCTTAGATCGTCTTTCAAAAGGAAGTCGGGATGGTCCTACTCAAGCAGTGGAGGGGGAAGCTGGCAGTACGCCTGAGGATGATGCATGTACACCTGTAGACATTCTGCATTCTGACATGACTCTCTTAGCCATTAAATCAATTAAAACTTCTTCAACAATTTTCTCAGCAGCACTGAGCTCGTTCGACATACAAACTTGAGTTAGCTAGCTCGGGTGCGACAGGAATTCAAAGATGAAAACGAATAGTAAGGCAATGATCTCATGGGAAGTAAATTTCAGGGTTCGCGCTCAGATTCTCAATTAGAAAAAAATATTCTCAGTGCGTGGCGCGATAGGTTAAGTAGGCAATCTCAGCAACAGTTTGCTTGCAATGGACATGGGGCCTTTATTAACTCTGTTCTATACTTTCTGGTGCTATCCAACAGTATATTGGTAACCCATAACTTCTTTTTGATCCGTTCGGAGTGGTAGTTGAACAGGTATATTGGTTCCAACGACTATATTGCTTCGTCATGGCGAAGTATTCTATGTCGTTGTTCTGATATCTAGGCGAAGCTCCAATTCTGCAATTCTTCTTGTTATGAAGTGTCCTCTAGAACTTCTTGTAATCTTACAGTATTATCCCTTTTCTTCCTTAACTTCATAGCCTTCTTCCCAGTGAGTTTCGTCTCAGTAATTCTTTTACCATTCTTATGTTTATCTTCTGTGGTCTTAGTTACTTCGCACTGTGGAAAATCTTTCTTAGGGTTCCTTGATAATACTTCTTCTGTATCAAAAATAGGTAACTTGATCTTCTGTGGATCCTCAAGTGTTCTCTTAGCTTCGACATCGGAGGTACTAATATTAAATATCTGCAGTCTTCTCTTCTGTTCTTCAATCAAGTGTGTGATCCTTCTGGTCATAAAGTATTTTAACTCTTGCTTCTTCTGTTCCAAAACTTTCTCTTCTTCTCTTCGTTTGGCCTGTTCTTTATCAATCCAGGCTTTTTCTATGAGCATGGTAAATGGGGTGTTGTTTTCAACAAATTTAATGATCTCAAAGTCTTCCTCTGTCGAATTTCCATTAACAGTCATAGGCATCTGGGCGAGACTTCCACATAGGTTTACTAGCTTTCCTCTGAAGAAACTTGTTCCTCCTAGGGAAGGGATCATGGTAGGCTTCCCTATAGCTTCCTAAGTTATTTTTGGCATAATGTTCACTTGTGCTACTTCATCAAGAGTACAGTCAATGTCAAAATCCCTTATTCTTGCTTTGATTTGCTCCTTTTCTTTGAAGATCTCTGATAGCCTAACATGTCGGTGGTCATTCAAGGTACTTTTCATCTGTAGCAATATCTTTTCTGATTCTTTTTGGGTTTCTTCTATAATCTTGGCCTCTTGATCTCCCTCGGGGTTTGCTTGTTCCATATTCAGCTTTTCAAGCCTAGCAATCATTCTAGGGCAATCCAATACTTCATGGTCCATAGCCTTACAACAGAGGCAACTAGGTCTTCTCCCAGGGCATTCTTTGGCAAGATGTCCTGGTTGTTTGCAACTATAACAGAGGGTTAATCCTCTTTTTTGTTTAGATGTTCCCCAAATCCTTCTGTACTATGCACCAGGATCATGGTGACTAGCCTGCAAAAAACATTTTCTAGGATCTTGCATCCACTTGTTAGTCTAGACATTCTTTCGATGCATAGGTATAACATATCTATCACTATACTTATCCGATCTATTCATATCAAGATTTCTTTTATCTATAGGACAGAATCTATCAAACATACTTAGATCCATGCTTTAGAAACAAAAAAATTCACTTATCTTACTTTTGCAGAGCACAAAGCTTCCATATCTAAGACTTTTAACTATTCTTACCTTTATTAGAGCACAAAGATTATAGATCTTACCTCTTTTCTGCAGATCTGACCTTTTTCTTTCAGAAGTTTCCACTTCCACTTTTCTTAGGGTATAGAGCGTTCAGATATCACTTATTTTCTTCGGTATCAACCTCTTTTTCTGCAGATCTTACCTTTTCCCTTCAGATATGACCTCTTTTTCTCAGCACAAATCTTTGTAGGTCAAGTAGAATACTGCACGCTAGGGTAACAGATCTATGCACAAAGATTAGTTCGCACAAAGCTTTTTATTCTTCAGTTTCCAGCAATCACAGTTCCGGTCTCGACAACTGAACCATTTGTTGGCACACAGGGGCAGACCTAGGGTTCAACACTCAAGAGCGCACCAACAAATCCCTAACTACCAGCCCTTTCATCAACACCTGCGAAGCAGATGAAGTCTCACCTGAGGTAGAGGCAGGGGTGGTTTCCAGACTCAGGTGTCTGCAACCTTAGCTGGTACACAGATCTGTGATTATCTTTCTTACAACACACTTAGCATCAGTTATTCCTTAGCATACCTTCATTAATATACCTCACGGAAGGCACAAAGAATCACAATGAATACTATACCAAGAAGGATCCAGTACTTATCCACAGAAACATATGTTAGATTCAATAGATCAAGCACTAAGCATCTCATATATCAGATTTAATGTTCCTTTATTCATCAACAACATAGAGCATAACTAGGTCTACTTAATCACATCAAGCACTTAGCCAAAAAATAGATAAATACATAAGAGTGAAGCACAAATAATTATACAGACAGTTATCGTGGTTCACCCCCACCCTGGGGCTACTTCCACAAAGTCTTATTTATATTATCTTGGTCAAGCAGTTATAACAAGAAGCTTCAATGACCCTTACTTCACACAGGACAAAAGATCTGCGTAGCTTGCTAGATCCCTCTTCCTTGCACTCAACACAAATCCTTCTACAGTCTCTCACAAGGACTTGCACTCAGCTCTACAAGTCTTACACAAAATGCATAGAGCCTTACAATACTTGATCACACAGATCCAACTCTTAGCACTGTAGCGAACTTGCACTAAGCAATCACCAAGTGCAATAAGCAACAACCTCTCTTATTTATTACATTGCCTATCCATTTATAGATTACAAAATGGGCCGAAATGTGGGTAAACCCATAGGCCAACATCCCTTTCCCATTACATAAATCCAAAACCCTAAAATGGTCCCAAAAATAGGTCTTGCTTCCTTAATCTCCGCTTCGCATTGTGCTCCATCTTTGGCAAGCTGTCACAGTCCCCAAAAGTGGTCAAGTATGACCAAGTACTCTTGAACTTGGTCAAGGGCCAACAACCATCATGAGGCATCTTACAATGGAGTATTCCAAGCCATTAGATGGGTTTCATCATATGTAATACCATGGGTTACCTGATACCATGGGCTCATAAACCACCAATGGTAAACTAATCAGTTACTGAATCAAGATTAGCTTAACTACTCTATGAATGAGTTAAGATTAACCCAACAAAGGATAGGATAGGGTGTATTTCCTTTAATTTTGAGATTACAAGTTATAAAACACATATGGATTTGCTTTATTTTTCTCTAGAAGTCTCTAGACATGTTGCATCCCCAAACTTCACAACCATATAATATAGCAATAGTGACAAGTGTCCTAGAGAGGAATTTATCATTATCCCATAACCAAAGTTCCATTGATTTACACTTTTTTTCAAGTCCATAATATGTCTTCCACCCTCCATTTATCCTTTTCTCAATGCTATAGTTCTAGTTAAGCTTGTGATGAAGATCAATTCCAGAATAATTGTATGAAGTCCCCTCCTTCAAGTTGTTGTTTTCATACATGAAATAGCCATAATTGATCTTTTTGGATTTAATTATAAGAATTTTTAGTTTCTTGTAGAGATCATAGGGACTCCTCACCATAAGAACAATATCATTAGCATAAATATTAAGTATGAGAACTATACCAGCCAATGTCGTACCCACCCAACCTGCTTCTTCCAAACAACCCTCTAACTTGTCAATGTATATGCCAAAGAAGGTAGGGGACATTAGACAAACTTGCTTAACTCCTATATTACAATTAATTTCTTTCCACCAGCCCTCATTGTTCCTAAACTTGGCAATAACATTCTCATACAACCTTATAGTAATAACTCTCAACTCTCAAAGAAATTCCAGCTCTTCTAATCTATTCGAAAGGTTAGTTGTGTCCAAAGATTTTCTAAAGTCAACCAAACAATATAAGAGATTGGTTTTATTATTACTACACTCCTCTACAATGATCATAAGTGTAACAAGGTGGTCCATGCTCCTAAATGCAACTCATCTTTTAGCTTTTTTACGTGGCTTTTTACCAATACACTAATTTTATTTTCCAAAATAATTTCATATAACCTCTCTAATAATAATGATCCTATAATTCCACAGATGGGGTGACATCTAGCGATCTTGCACATTCAAGAGTTAATATCCCCAGCCTCCATCCCCCCTTCATCCATTCCACATGAATTGCCTACAAGTGAAGGGGATGTTGGTGTGCCTATGTGGGAAGCTTGAGTTAATGTCACCCTCAAAGCATGAGTTGGTTCATTTCAAGTTGGTACGAATCTCCTTCCCGTTGTCAACTTGGTTTTATTAGAGCATTCTCATATGAAGGAGGCTACAAACATAAAGGTAAGCATTGAAAATTATTTCATTATTCTGGTTGTTGCTCAAATTTCGACTCAGGTGTATCTCTCCCACTCTATTTTTTCCTCCTATGGATGTCCTCTCCCCCTCCTAATTGCTTATTTTGCCCCATATTTCCCAATGGCTAGAGAAAGGGGAAATCCCAAGAGAGGACTAGCCTACTACAACTACATTGCTCGACATCACCGTCTTGGGCATTCTGTCAAACCAGTTCCTGCCCTCATTGCTCAAGATCACCATGTTGGCCCCCCTTTGAACTTCCCATCGTGATCCACCCAAAATTGGATGGAGGAAGACCAGCCCATGGCTTATGTTGAGGAATAAATCCCTTAGGATCCTCCTTTAGAACCCACAGACTCCTTTCTCTTCTCTGCTTCGAATATTTTGATTCCACCCCTTACTTCTCATCATCTTCCCCTCGAAGGAAAATTTTCCACAAACTTGGGCGACTTCCTAATCAAGGAAGAATTTCACGTAGAGGTACAACAAGAAGAAGCAGTTTATCCTATTGGTGACTCTCCACCACTGGTAGCTTCTGTCACGGATTCTCCAAGAATGTGGCACTTCTTAGAGGAGCATCTGCAATTAATTTTTGATATGAGACAAGATTCCATGGAGCAGCTTCACCACCAAACGACCCTCTCTCGGTGCTTGGATGTTCTTTTTGAAACCCTGTCAAGCGAACCAACCAATAACAGGTGCCCAACATGCTACCATCCCTTCATGTTCGCCTAGCGACCAACCAAGGATGATGACAATTCGGGTTCGCCTAAAGTCTAATTTCTTTTTATGCTATCTTGTTTCTCTGTTTAGAACAACCATGGTTGTAGATAGACTGTTGCGAAGTGTAGGAAGTTCACCATGTATCATAATTAAAAGTAAACATTTCATAGAGCGCCACCTATTTTGGTTTCCATATGTATGGCAGAACACGTGGAGAGTTTTACTGTGTATGTTGTTTTGAAAATATTTTAAAGAAATACAAACTTTTATTTAAAAAAAAATAAAAATAATGATCATATAATTAGAGGGATTGTTTTTATCCCCACTTTTAAAAATAAATACACTAAGATTTTAAATCTAAGATTTAGAAAATCCTTGCTACATTATTTATCCATAATAAGGTTAGTAACCTTCCATCAAACACTTTTAAATATTTATGTGTGTGAGATTACCAAGATGTAGTACTTTAATGCAATTTTGAATACATATTAAAACCCTAGTATAAACATGAGTTTTTTTCCAAAGATATAACCAAGTTATAAAGATTGATAATATTACAAAATTTTAGAATAATTTCTTTCAATCTTAAAAAACAACATATTCCAAAAATTATTTTTTCATAATACTTTAATATTTTAAGTATTAAAAAACAAATTAAAACATATTTTAATAAAAGTATAATTAAAAATGGAAAATATCAAGAAAATATAAGCCCTTCATAAAAATATAAATGAGCTATAAAAATATCATAATAATCTTTTTTGTATTCAATGAAAACCATTTTACTTGAGTAGATTTCCATTTCTACCTGATGTTTTTGGGTTTTGGGTTCTTAACTTGTTTCCTTATATTAGAGAAAGATTTACATCAGAGAAATATGAGCTCTTAGCCAATCCAAAGAAATATTAGGTCTTACTCCATAAAAAATGAGTTCTTAGTCAATGGAAAACAATGTTAGGTCTTACTCCATGAAAAATGAGCTCTTTATTCCATAATGGATGGTTTCAACCTAAATATTACTTCATGCTAAAAAAGTAGTTCCAGCCTAAATAGTATCCAAAAGAAAATCTCAATATCATTTATGGTTATAGCTCACTCAAGCTACAAAACATTAATTATGATTGTAATTTAATCTCTTACTCAAAAAAGAAAATACCATAATAACTTATTCAAATAATTTTAAGCATACGTTCATGAGAGATGTTTTCCATATAGACCAAAAATTGTTGAAATTCCAGATTTGAGTGTTAGATATTAATGAAGAAATTCCAAGCATATGTTCATGAGAGATTTTTTCCATATAGACAAAAAATTGTTGAAATTTCAGATTTGAGTGTTAGATATTAATGAAGAAATTCCTAAAATAGAATCAGTTGTAGATGACTCCACGTTTCATCTATGCGTTGTTATCAGATCCATAATAATAGGAATATGTTGCTTGTGTGACAATCCTATAAATGTAAGTGTTCTATTCTTGATTAATAATGATTTAACGTGAGTTCAACCTCACTTTCTGATTTGGTATCAGAGCTCAAGAGAAGTGAGCCATCGTTTGCCTAGCCGTGAGCATGAGTTGTGCGAATTGTGAGTTCTATATCTGAAATTAGGTGTGTAATATGTTGGCCATTGTTGCAGGTGTATTTTTCGGTTGTCTCTTGGATTGGGCGCGTACAGGAGCCATTTTTTTTGTTGATGACAACGTGTACACCGACTGGTGTGAAAGAGGAGCCCGCGCTTCCTAGTGGTGTTGTTGTTGGCACCCAGCTTCCTACGTGAAGAGTGGAGATAGCCTGGTATTGATATGCCCTCTATTGAGCCCTACGAAAATCCATGATTTCAACTATTCAGGGGCCATCATTATTGCCTTCTACTCGATCTGAGCTTGCCCTGTTATATTGCTGAGTGCGTGATGTCATTCTCAATAATTTGCCCGATCTGAATTAGTTGTTCGTTGCTACTGCTGGAAATCCCAAGAACTTGTTGTGAAGTTGTATATGTTGTGGAGGAATCCTGAGAACTATCCCTGGAACCATGAGACATTTGTTTAAAGAGGTATTTCTAGGTATTTTTTTAGTTGTTCAAAGATTTTATGTAGATATGTCAAATTCATTCACAGATAATTATTTGAATGAAGCATCTAAGCTAGATGGTGATAATTACATTGACTGAAAATTTAAGATATTGACGATTTTTGAAGCATGGAATGTGTGAGCTATTGTAAATGGAGATGAAACCAAACCCATAGGTGTTGCTAGTACAGATTGAGAGAAGTGAGAAACAAAGAATAAAGTGTTGTTGTGGATGTCTTTCAAGGATAGTATAATTCCACACATTAGAGACTGTAAAAAATTCAAGGAGACCTGGGAGATATTGAAAGGTTTTATGAAACTACAAACTCAAATAGAATTCTGTTTTTGAAGACTAAGTTACTATCCATAAAAATGGAAGCTGTTGGAAGATTGGATGTTGTCATTGATGTCAACCCTAGTCATGGGTTTTGGACCGCAACATTAATGAAGGTATTTGGACATGAAGGAAAATGCACATGCAGATACAACACCCATGGATGGATAGTATACATCATGTTGTTTCCGGTGGTATGTGGCATGTCACATGGATTCTCATGGTTGAGGAGAAATGGATTTTTGAAAATGACAAAGTGAATTGTACATGTAGGCCCTAAAGATAATTAAAGAAAAGAATTACAAAATCAGAAAGTGCCAGGTCGTCCCTAATGTTAAAAGGAAGTGACATAAATGGTATAAATAAACATCATTATACATTAANAAGGTATGTTATTTTCAGGTCATCTTACCATTTTTGCTATAACTTTTTTTTCTAGAACGATTCAGATGGTGAAATTTCTATGGTATTGAGAATACATATCAAGGTACCTCTGGTAAAAATTTCGTCTCTTGATTCGCTATAATTATGGAGATATACTCTGTGGAAGATAGGGTTTGTGACCAGTCCTGAAGTTAGTCAATAAACAAGTGTTCTAGGTAAAACAGTCATAACTTCTTCATACCGAATCCAAATGAAGTGGGACCACTTCCATTAGAAAGAGTATGTATTTTAGTTTCTTGTGTGTGAGTTTCAGAATTGGATGTTGAATATTGAGCGCGGGGCATGCTGTACAAGTTGGGTCTTCAGAACAGACAAAAATTGAATAAAGTCTACCATTCTTTCTATAACCTATTTTTGGGGAGGATTCAAGGAGTGAAAATTGGAGGAGTTTTAGAGAATACATTGA
>JASDQU010408227.1:0-10584 GCA_032191745.1 Picea mariana
TCCTCTAGATGCTTATTTTTAGTATAAATAGGAGTCGAGGGTATGAGAACCCTAGCTTGGATATTATTGTAACAGAGCGCTACTCGATTGGAGGTTGCCCCCTCGAAGAGGCCTGTGAACATTGCTATCTGATTCAAAGTGCTATTTTTGTTGCTATTTCGTATATCATTACTGTGTATTGTGAAGATTATGCTGGATATTTTACTGTTATTCTGTCATTTCTAGCATTTCGTTTCTGTTCTGCATATTTTGTGTATCTGGTATCTTGCAGAGTGAAGAAGGAATCATTGGGATTTTCTTCAATCTTGTCGATCTTCTTCTGCTACACAAAAGGTTCTTGGACTAAGGCTGCAACGGTTGTGGTGTTCTTCTATTCACCTTTTGAACAGACTTTGGAAGCTGAATTTTGTAGTATGAGATACTACCTTGCAACACTATTTAGGTGGAAAAGTAGTTGGAACTACCTTTGGTATCGTGTAGGGATGACCCCCAAGAGTAACAATGACACTACAGGGTCAAGACTCATAAATAACATGGTGCTTCCACATATATGAGTGGCCCAAAAGAACATCATATGCATCCAACGAGGAAACATCACATAATACCTCATCCTTGAAGGGATGGATTCCATATGACAATCAACACTGCTGGTTGACACAGATATATTGTCTATGGTAAAGCCACCCGATGTTGTATGATTGTGGGTGTGGTGTTGTCGACAATCGCAATTTTTTGACGACCTTTGCTGAGATGAGGTTCTTCTGGCTTCCACTATCAACAATGAAATGCAACGGGGTCCCCTTCACCCAATTATATGAATATAAGAGGTGTTCCCTCTCTTTAGGATCTATTGGTTCTTCTGGTTAAATTGTTGCGATCACGACAGTAGCAATGGGGTCTTCGTCGATGATCTGTATTTTTCCATTATTTTCTGAATTAGATTTTGAATCAGGGTTCAGATCCTTGCCTTTTATCTCATCCATGAATTATTGTTTTGAGCAACATTCATCAGCGTTGTGCCAAGGTATTTTGTGAAAATCACACCACTTTCTAGTGTCTTTCTTCGTCTTCCCGTGACCCTTGTTTTCCTGTGGCTTGGACTAGTTTTTAGGAGGTTGTTTGTTAGGTCTTCCTTTATCATACTTTGGTTGTTGCGGATTTGCAGACCTGAACTCCCGTTTGTTCTGGTGCCTAAATTTCTACTCGATTTTGAAAACATATCGATAAGCAACTCCCATCAATGATATGTCAAAAAACTCCATTTCAGTTTGAATGTACTTATGTATATCCCCATGATATTTCAGAACCAAATTCTTTTTAGAATCTTTGATACCCATATTAGTGTGTAAGGTATGAAAGGTGTTGGTGAACTCTCTTGATGCAGTGTGTTCCATCTCATGTATTGGTCATCATAGTTACCAATAGGGTAATATTGTTCCTTGACCTCATCTACAAAACAATCCCAAGTTGGCTCGACCCCATATATTCCAGAATCCTCTGTGGAACTTTTCTCCCAGTAAGTTTCGCACCAATGTTTGACATGGGGGAGATATTGAAGGAGTGCGAAGGTAATCTTTTCCCTATGGAAAAAATTGTGAACAGAGAAATAACCTTCTAGTGGATTTAACCATTTTTCTAGGGCATATGAATCTATCTGTCCTTCAAATATGGGAGTATCCAAATTAACTTATACCTTGAAAGGTGAGGTACCTCCAAAGTGGCCACTTGATGAAGGCGCGCTAGTTTTTATCGACATATGTTGAAGGATGTGAGAAATATTCTCCATCATTTCATCCCTCTGTCGCGTGAAATATTTCTCAAGCAATAGATTAATAGAATCTCCTTCTCTGTCATTTTTATTTTCTTCTACCATGGAGGGTTTCCTGGAAGTGCGAGAGAGATTTATCTCAAGAGAGACAATCTCGAGACCCAAATTTCTATACTCATACCTCATCGGGGACATGCACTTAAAAAATGATCAAGAGCAACTTGCTTTGATACCACTGATCCATATTATTTTCAACACGAAATGAGAGAGAAGATATAATAAATAAATGTGCATATATATATCAGATATATAATAATATAACATATATTTATCAGCTATATAACCATAAACACAGATATATAGTAATACACAATTTCTATTAATGAACGAAATGAACAAGACTGGAAAAATATAGAGTGAAAGACTCACTAGAATGGTGGTAGCTTATCTCTGAGAAGAGATGTGATGGCTACTCACTTTCACAAGAATATGGATTACAATGAGGCTCTAAAGGAATTTTTAACATAAATAAAGTCCAAAACCCTAACCCCAGAAGATGAAAAGCCAACAGTTTTGTGGACCTCGTTTTGGGTAGTTTGGTGTATCAACTAGCAGGGGACATAACTTTGGCATATGATTTTTGTTTCGGGCACACGATAGCTCGTTGGAAAGGTATCATCGAGGGGATTAGTTTTTGGGGCTCAATAATAGATTTTGGTAATAATTTAGGTGCTAGATCCCAAAAAACTTTATTTAGGCCCTCAAAATGGCTTCGAAAGTTTAGGAATCGAAAACTGCTAAAAATAGTAAATTGTCAGAAGATTGTTTTAAGCCAGTTGGAATAGGCTGGTGGCCACCGATATCCATCTGGATCAATCCTCCCTATTTAGGAAGAAATGGTATCCATTGCATTGAGTGACCGGGGAGAGGGATAAGCATTTTTTGAAACTGCATCTTGATGAGCTACTTTCCTTACTCAAAAAGTTGCGCTGATTAGCTTGTTGAAGGCTGTCATGAACTTGTGGCTGGAGGGGTCAGACCTTCTTAACTAGACTAGATACATGAGATGACTGTGTGTTAGCAATAGAAGTCACACTTAGACTGTTGTAAGTGCAAGCCCAATACCCATCAAAATATTAGAGATAAGTGTTTATGATAAGGTGGAAAATGGATGAAAAAATCAGAAAAAGAATGTCAATCACAACTTACTCCATACAATATGCACCATCAAATAAGTTTTTGAGTAACTTGGATCAGGTTTTAATAAATAAGGTGAGTAGGAGGAAGACTTAATAAGAAAAATGTAATATGCCTATCATCTACATTAGGATGTATTGACATACATATGAAGAAAACCCTCTAAAATAAGAACTTCTCATAATCAGAGGGGAAACTCTGATATATTTATAAACAATATCACAAGAGATCCTCCATTTAAACAAAGATACAATTCAACCAAATGAATCATTCAATAGACTGTAACTAGAATTAGACAGAAACAAGATAATAAGGAACAAGACTGATTTCTATTATCCAAAGTGTCTTAGGTCCGATACATACAATAGGAGGTATTCTTTGCTACATAGACAACATAAAAAATATGAGTCTCTCTCACACCATTCAAACCTTCCTTCATTATTACAATGCTTATCGTATATCCTAGATTGTCATTGACAACTTTAAAATTCGAATAACAACTCTTGCATAGGATTCATGTACCTAAAGGTGGCATGAATACAACTGTACAACAAATAGAAAACATAATGCTATATTTCAGGATGATGTTGGCAACGTTTGCAACATCTTCTTTATGGCTGATGAGGTGTCCTTTTGAGTGCATTTTCCTTTGGCAGGTGGCCTCCCAGCTCGCAATTGATCTTTAGAATAATGGTACAAATCCATATTGACATATGGCATTTGTTACTCCCTCCAAAACTACAAAACTCCAAAACATGAGTTCGCAATGCTAGTTCACAGCGCCTGTACCAAATAGCTAGTTCGCAGTGCCAGGCACTGCAAACTTTCCTGTAGTGGCTTGTTTGATTTTACAAAGGTTTAAAACACCCCAAAACTACCTCAAGTGTCCCAAAATGTTGTAACAACTTCATATCTTGGTACATGAATAGAAGAAAACATCCCAGTAGCTAATCATGGTTTACAAAACATAACCATCCTCAAAAGTTGTAAAATTGCATCAAACAAGAAACTTGACCAAAACTGATATTGGTTAAGGAGGTTCAACATCTTCATTTTTTAACTCTGGATCTTCTCCTGGTAGAAACCTTAGCCAACATGTCCATATTTATCTTGGCCAACTCTTCTTTAAAAGGATGTAGTTATGCCTTTAGCTTTCTGATTTGAGCTTGATGAGATCTGTTTTGACTCTAGAGATTTTTCAGCTGCATGTGGAGGGGCATAAATATTTTAGCTAAAAATCGGGCCTTGTCAATAGTTTCATGGTACATTCCCACCATCCCCTTAAGATTCTTCCTATAGCCAGAGTCTTCACTCTTTAGTTTATCAACCTTATCCCTTGCTTCTTTAAGTTGTCTTTTGAGCCTCTTGAAAGTGGGATTTCTTTCCTCTTGAGGAGTAGTGTAATATCCCTCGGCCGAACCCAATTGTAAATGTAATGCAAGTGTACTTAATATGGTGAGCTGTTTGAAATCATTTTGTAATGCACCTTTGATGGCATAGTGCGTGCATGTACTATGCAATAAAATGATGTAGTGTGCACAGTCTCAGATACTGCGTGCAGTAACTAAAGTGCGCGCATTATTGAGGTCAGCGAGCCTTTGTGTCTATGATATGTGTTATAGGCTCGTGAGACAGTTATTATAAGCTGGGATTCTTATGTTTTGGAATTAGGCCAGAGCGCCTCGATGTTAAAAGGCCAGTGCGCCTATTTTGTACATATCTCATGATTAATATAAAACGCATCGTTGCGCGTAGACCGACCATGATAAAAGAGATGGGGGACTAAAATCCACTAGTTAGGGAAAGGGAGGGGCTAAGTTAAGGAAAGGGGATAAGCTAGGGAGCTTGAGCCAAAAAGGAATATTATATTAATATTTATTAAAACATAAAGTATGGATACGTATTTTATCCTAAGTTCTAAAGTTGGGGACAAGTGGGCCAAAGTAGCTCCCAACATGACAAGTGTCAAGTTGGGGACATGCATACATATTTTTGGGACGTAGTTCATTTTCACACTTCCCCATCATTCTTATGATCATCTTTCCATGATTCTTCCCATCATTCAGCCAGGTGTTGTGGGGTTTTCCTACCCTACGGACTAATAAGCTTATACCCAGATCATGACCCTTCAGATTTAACTTTTAACCTTCTACCCAAAATCTCAACCCCTTTTCTCAGGCAAGCACAGGAAGAATGAACTAACCTTTTTTACCGAAGGTTGAAGTAGATCCTCCGTTGAGTTGTTGTCTCCTTGCTACTGCTACTCCTTCCACAAATCTTTCCTGCAAACAAGACAAAAACATACATGCATGCTACTGATCTACTAGGGGGTTAGAGATAAAACATAAATCAAACAATGTAGATGAGATTCATGTATTCGGGACGGGAAAAGTATCTTTTTCATTAATCTCAAAACGAATCAACTTACAATGATTTCTGAGATCGGCCACCGTTTCTCGATCCTGATCCTGGGCTCCTCCTCTTCTTTCTGTCCTCCAACTGCTGTTGCATGAATTTCTCCTAAAGATTGAGGCTAGGCTAAAGGGTGTGGACAAAATTGACTTGGCAATTTGGCAGAGTTCCTTTGCTATGATTTTTCCTCTTTTGAATAGTACCCCTACCCCTCCTTTTATAGGCTAGAAGGATCTAGAGTTTTAGACGAAATCTCGGCCATGCATGGCGGAGAGTTCCAGTTAACTGACAAAAAGCCTCGTGTCTCGGCGGAAACTTTCATGATTTTTTTCTTTGTTAGGTACCCGCGGGCTGTGTTTGCACTCTTTTCGTCAATGTGTGAGCAAAAAGTGAGTGCTTACATGCCTAGTTGGGCTCTGCTAGTCATGACAGTTGTATGGTAAAAGGTTACAAAGAAAACAACTAAGCTATTAAAAAGAATTAAACAAAAACTAAATGAAACTATGAGCATAGGAACAAAAATAAAAACAAATGACAATGGACCAATATCACCAATGTATTAGCTGGTCTGATAGATGAAATCCAAAGATACACAATAGAGACAGAGGACTTGAGTCCCTTCCCTCTCCAATGGAAGGCTCTTGAGGCCCTCAACTTGATTGCTCTCCTTACAAAGAAAAGATGAAATGTAGGTGAAAGAACTCCAAGCTTATTCACTCAAGTGAGGGGTGAATAGCTTATGAAATGCAGCTTACAATGTGTATTGCCAAAGATGGAGTCTCTAGCAATCTCAGCAGCATAACAATATGAAGAATTCCTTGAAGAAATGATGGTCATTCATGGCTTTTTATAGCCAAGCTTTGAGCTATTATGCAACCCCTTTTGAATGTGAAAAGAGGCCCTTTAGGGCACAATTAGGTCTTTGACCAGCCTCCCCACGCAGATTGAGCTTGGATTTGATGTCAAATCGACTTGGGAGCCGATCCAATAGTGGTTGGGAGGCCGACTAGTTCCATAAATGCGCCGTTTGGCAGGCGCGTGGGTTTTTCACTCCACAGCCGCGCTTATGCACCCGATATATGAAGATGTTGCGCGCATGTGCGCGTTCTCAGTGGGTGCAATGCGCTTTTTAATTTTTTAGCCATTTTTGTATAGTTTTGGCTCTTTTGATGTGCTGTGGAATTAATCCTTGTGCCATGAATGACTGTTTTTTTGTGCTGATGATGCGGAGTTCTTGTCGCCCTGTGCGGACGAAATTTCAGTGATAACAGATTCCCCCTGATGGATGAGGTTAGGAGAAAAATGTATAGCTGAAATTCATCAATGTTTCTTTGACTGAGAATAGTGTTGTAAGGGAGAGCAAGAGTGAGACCGTATAGAGCAATCCGTTGGAGAAGAGAGGAACCTGTAGATCTGACCTTCCACAAGGTGTGAAATAATATACAAATGTGTACAAACGAGGCGGGCATGCCCCATGCTTGTGTAATGTAACCCTGAAGATAAAATGTGTGAATTGTTGATGTAGACAGCTGCAGCGCCCTCGGGGGCAGAATGATAAAGGCAGAAGACAAGTCTTCAAGGGAACATACTCTGAACCAGTGGTAATAGTCGCGGAAGTAAACCACGATAGTGATGTGGGCAGTGGTGGCCCGACCAAGTTCAGAGGTCTTCGGCAAAAAAAACTGCAATAGTCGCAAAGTAAGAGCCACCGCAACATGAGAAAGTGTTGGCGTTGAATGTGGTGGGGGTCAACGACATCAGGGAGCAATGGTGTTTCCCCCTGTGCCGTCCGAGATCTCTCATTTTATGGGAAATGAGGACCAAGATACTGTCGCCCTTTCGGAAAAGTGTGCTGATGTCGACAAAAGGGAGACGCGACTCCGAGAAGCAAAAAGGTACTCCGTGGAATCTACTGAGGTGATGAAGTGGCAGAGGTACATAGACGAAGTCAAAAAGTGGGATGACTCCAGACTGTCCTTGGTTGGAGGATGCATGATATAAGGTGTGGTCACAACCGTTGGGACAAGATCGAGTGTCATGGGGATGACAAGATCCGAGGTAAGTTGTGCCAGAGGCGGGACAAGGTAAATAAATGTAGAGGATAACGGGAAGTGACCGGGGTCATGCTCTGAAGATATGGACGATGTCAACAAGGGAAAATGAGAAGGAATACTCCAACCAAGGGTGATATGGGTTGCGTGTGGCCAAAACGGAAAGCAGGTCGCCAACGGTGACGACAAAAACAAAGGGTTGTAATAACAGGTGTTTGTACGATAAAAAATAAATGGGGGGAAATGTACAAAATACAGAAACGGGTGCCCCAGTGTGAAATGAATGCCCCAGGGGAGGCAAAATTTCGGGAAAAAATGATGAAGGGTGGGGCCCCATTGGCGAGTTTTTGTATGAGGTGGGTGAAATGGAAAGAGGTTCGCAGAGGGGCAAACTGATGGTGGATGAAATGGAGGGTTCATGATTCTGCGGAGGCGCAGTAAAAAACGAACTGAAGCATAAAGCGATGATCTGGGAGTCAATGTGGGAAAGCCAGCAAAATGAGAAGAAGGAGTATGCAGTTGAGTGTCAACAGGATAACAGACTAAAGGGACTCCCAGCCCTAAAGGGAAAGAACAACATGAGTGTCATAAGTGTAGACAGGTGCTATGAATGGGAAAACTCATGTGGGTGAGAATGCTACCGGGTGACAATACTGAAAATGCAGCTGGAGGTGTGAGTACTGCAGAGCCGGAAAAGGGGTATCCTAAAGGACAAGATCAGAGGGTGTGACTGGAAATGTAAATGCAATACAGCGGGAAAGACTACATGCCAGTTCTGAATATATACCTGAAGGAGTGACGTGGCGAGATGCTGATCAAGTACCTGCACAAAGAACAACCGAATACCCAAAGTGAACAATATCTGAAGAGAAAAATAAATATGAACATGTATTAGATAAATGGGACAATGCGCGTGCGTACCTGGCCATGATATGAAAACAAGAGCGTCCCGGGGGCTCGGGATGGAAAGTGACCCAGGGACAATCATGATGTAGGTGGCGGGGTGCTGATCCCGTGGCTGAAGACGGTTCGAAGAATGGACGTCGTGGGCTCCCGGAATGATGAGTGGAAGTTTGGCAAAAACCCTATATATAGTTGTAGGGCCCACATTGCCACCTCATTTGTACCTGCGGCTACAGTTATTCCAGAGCACATTCAGAGGAGATTGAGAGATTCGGAGAGCACGAGGCATCCATTTCCCGACGTGCGAGGTTCAGGTTAGTGGTCTGAACGTCCTGCATAGTATAGGTTGTAAATTTTTGGGTAGGGGTAGGTACGGGGGGTCATAGGAGAGTTTTAGGGGGTTTGTGGGTAGATGGTGGGCCCACATGCACGGGCGACTCAGTGAAAGGTGCGCGTGAGCGCGCGCCTATTCACTGAATACGCGCACATGTGTGCGCGCCTGTAAGGCTAACAGGCGCGCTTTGAGAGCGCACCTGTATGGTAAACAGGCGCGCTTATGAGCGCGCTTGTGAGGAAAACAAGCGTGCCTGTGGGTGGTAAAACCGCGCCTTTAAGGCAAGGTTTCTGGGTGAAAAAATTATCTTACTGTGATGTTTGGGATGAGTGCCTAAGCTAATATGGGTCTCTTGGTTGTGTGCAGGCAACTAGCAGTGATTATGGACGTGCGATGGCGCGAGCGGGACTGGGAGCCGCTACGGGAGGAGGTGGCTAAGGCGAGGCCCGTAGTGCGGGCGACTTTGGCAGCTAGTGGGCTGCTAAATTTTTTTTAGTGCCCACTGATACGGGCTCAGGAGTACCTGCTCCAGTTTCTTATTGAGATGTGGAGCCCTCAGGAGCACTGCTTCCTTGTGCGGGGAGAGCGGGTCGATTTTACTGCTGAGGAGGATGTATATTTCCTCACTGGGCTCCCCTTTCGGGGAACGCCAATGCTGATAGCGCCTATGATGCCGAGGGAGACAGATTTGGCAGAGTATGTGGGGCGATTTTGCTCACGCAGGCATTACATGACTGGGTCGGCCGTGCACATTAATGCGCTGGATGTTCTACTACATCGGTGTGTGGCATCGATGATAGTGCGGATTTATGGGTCTACAGCGCCCCACCGGAGTAGTGGTGGGGAACTGATGCTGATGGAGAGAGTGGTGGTGGGCCGGGAGAGGTTCGCCTAGGGGTTGGCTCTTCATGCGCGGATGATCACGCAGCTAGACCGATGTCGTAGAACAGGCAGGGGGGAGTTTTCTTTTGCCTCCATCCTGGTGGCCTTTTTTCTGGAGAGAGTGCTAGCATTGCGGCCGAGGGTGGTGTTGGAGGGGCCAGATGCACGACATCCGCGTCTGAGGCGGTGGGCGGAGATTTTGGTTCGCCATGGTGGTGGCGAAGGGGGGCATTATTTCTCGGAGGAGGCTGCACAGATCTGGCGGCAGACGCCGCAGTTTATACTCCGGTTCCCTTATGTAGGGGTGGACTTCCGGAGAGACCCCGACATGGTACTGCCTCCTGGGGAGGTGTTTGACCAAAGAGGTACACTTGTGTGTTTTATATGTTTGTGCGTTTATTTTGTGTTTTGTGATTTATATCTATGCTGTGTGATATGTTAGTGCATATGTTTTGATGTATAGACACTGATATCAATGTTTGTTGCTTGTTCGGTGTTTGTGCAGATGTGGCACCTCGCGGGCGGGAGGTGGATGTGTTCCAGGCGCCAGCGTAGCAGGAGAGACTGCCGCATGGAGGGAGGCGGTCGAGGGATGAGGCTGCTGGAGGACCAGCAGAGGCTGAGAGGCCGGCGCAGAGGCGCCGATGGGATGATCCTGGTGCGGGACCTTCGCATGCTCCTCCGGCAGCAGCGGGAGCAGATGAGGATTTGGTCCATCATTTTGAGACGGTTTTCCAAGATGTGCCTGAGGGCATGTGGACCCAGATCTAGGACGAGGAGTTCCTGGAGCAATGCATCGGGCTGACACCACCATGGCGATCCATTATGTGGCGGGTAGCGGTACTAGCGGCTATGACGAGTGGACGCCTGCCACTTGGGCAGGGCGGTCCAGCAGATGTTCCACCACCACCGCCTGGGGTAGGTAGGGGTGGGCCACCACCTCCTCCGGAGGGAAGGGCAGATGGGGGTGCCTTAGAGGCCCCTTGATTGTATTATGTATCCATGTATTTTTGATAGGCTGGTGAGCCGTGTTTTTT
>JASDQU010408228.1:0-10574 GCA_032191745.1 Picea mariana
AAGGTTGACATTAGTAAATAAGGTCCATATAATAATGTGAACAAGTCTAATGTAAGAAGACTTAATAGAAGTTTTCGTTGCTAGAAAGATCTTCCTCTAGAATGTTCTTTAGAAGATAGAATTAGTATAAATAGGACTAGAAGGCATGAGAAAGATTTGTCTAGAGAATTATTTTGTAATTGAGCTCTACTTTATTGGAGATTTCCCCCTCGAAGTGAACTTGGATTTCTATCAATAAAGGTATCATTTATGGTGTTATTGTTCTCTATATTTCATTGTTTTTGTTGGTATTTGTCATAGTTATTTTGTTATGCTTTTCATAATACATATGGTACCTTACAGAAGAGGATTTTATATCTTTGGTAACTATATTGGTTATGTTATTGATTGGGTTTTTAGGAAGAGGTTTTTATGAGAAAGAAGAAACCATATCGGGAATTTTAGATTTGTAGTCGGAGGTGTTCATAATAACTATAGCATTACCTTTGTCTACTTTTAAGAAAATGATATTGTTATTTTCATTGAGGCGATAGATGGATTGGAACTCTTCCCTGGTTAGGTTTTTGTTATGGGGTTTGGAATGAAAAAGAATTCTTCCACATTCTTGTAGAATTTCCTCTGCTTCATGTGTGGGAATATTTTGTGTTATGGATTCAATAGTGCAGATAATGTCTTCAATCGGGATATGATAAGGGAAAATGGCGAAGTTAAAATCTTTCTCAAGAGGATTGAAGGTGGGAGGGTTGATATCAAAGGAGTAAATATTGATGACTATGGAGGGATGATCGGTGGAGGATAGCAGGGAGTGATATAAATTGTTGATAGGATTGGTGTCAAGGTCATCAAAAGGTGGAAAGGGTTTTAAAGAATTAATATTAGATAAGGAAGCTTTAAAATTATTAATGGAAATTAGAAAATAATTTTCATGATTAATGTGTAAATTATTATCAAGTGAAGAGTTAATAAGAAAATAGAAATTAGACCTATGTCGATTAGGGTTCCAAGACAAATTATAATTAATGATAACATAGTTGTGGGAATGTGCACTTAAGGTCGAATCAAAATTGTTATTGGCGGGGTTAGGGTTTGTTAGTGTGTTAGAAAGAAGAGGTTGTGGATGGTTTAGCTGAGGTTTGCAAATGTTATAGTGGAGGTATGAGGCCAAGTCGAAATTTCTAATAGCAAGTTTAGGGTTAGGTTTTGTTGGCATGTTAGTCAGTAAAGGATACAGGTGGCTTAGCTATGGTCCACATGTGTTATTGTGGAGGTTTAAAATGGGAGATGGTGGCCATAATGTGGGAGTGTGGGAGTGCTACGGATCACCAGAGGAAGTAAAAAACATGTGGGTAGGATAAAAGATGAGAAAGTTTGGTTGAGGGGAGGGCGTGCAAGAGGAGATCGGGTTGACATTGAGAATCGGTTCTGAAGAAAAACTAGTGATTAGAAGTTGTAACAACGAAGTCGAAGTTGAAGAGTTGATGAGAGAGTTATGGGAAGCCTCAAAGGAATCATTAGGAAGGCGTTGATTAGAGAGAGGTAGAGAGGAAGTTGTAATAGTAGCTTAATCATGATCGATTGAGTGGATAAGATAGGGTTCCTGGGAAGAAAAAGGTATTGGGTGAAGAGCTTGCTGAGGGAGAAAGAATATTGTTTGGAAAATGAATTATTAAATTTGAAGATATTCTTGGCGGAGGTGGATTAAAAAACAAATAAATCCATGGTATAATACCTATGCTCAATGATGGACCTAATATCAAAACAAATTAGAGATGAAATTTTAATATGAAGACTAAATACCTGGCCAGTGGTCATGAATATTTTTATGGAACATTTTGAAACTATGGACATAAACTCATGGCATCTCAAACCAAAATATTGGTTTCAAGTTGTTGATGACACCTTTGTTGTTTGGTCTCATGGCCATTCCTCCTTCCTCTCCTTTCTCAACCATCTTAATAGAATTTCCCCCCATATCATGTTTACGATGGTAACGAAAAAGGATAATTATCTTCCCTTTTTAGATGTTCTTATTTCCTGCCTTCTTGATGGCTTTCTCACCCACCAAGTTTATAGGAAAAAGACCCATAATGACTTATACCTTCATGCCCATTCCCATCATCATCCAACCTAAAAATCCATTATGCTTAAAACTCTCATTTCTCGAGTGAATCGTATCTCCACTCATCAATTCCTAGATCAAGAAAAGGTGCACTTGGCAAAGGAATTTGTAGCCAATGATTACTATATATCTCAAATCAACAAATATTTTCGCTCGACCCACAAACCTATTTCTAAAATTTCCCCCTCCTCTCCACCTATAACTCTCATTTCTCTACCCTATATTCAGGGAACCACTCATCAAATTTCAAAAATCTTAGCCAAAAATGATATTAAAACCCTCTTCAAACCTTGTAAAATGCTTAAACAATTATTCTGAACCGCCAAGGATAATTTGAACCCTATGTTTGGCCCAAAAGTTTACCAAATTACCTACTCTTTTGGCAAATCCTACATTGGCCAAACTGGCAAATCATTTAAATCACGCCTCAATGAACATATTGTTGACACCACCCATAATCACATCTCTAAATATTATATTACCTAGAACCCTTTTAAATCTAAACACCTTATTTGCGTTGACCAAACAAAAATTGTTGCCTGGACGCCCTATTACACCCTCATGCATCATTTGGTAGGCTCTCGAAATTGAAAAACACCCAAATAATTTTAGTTAAGAAAAATGTTATAAACTAAGCCATTCTTGGAAGCTTTCCCTGAACAAGAAACCTAAAAAATTTCTATATTATGGGTTCAAATTTATGGTTCTTCTTTCCCAACCTCATTTCATTGTTTTTAACCTCAATCTTTAACCCTTGCCTTTATTTTCTTTTAAATCCTTATTTATTTTTCTTTTATTGGACCCTTTTTAGGCTAATTCTCCTTTACCATAGGTATCTTGCATATATCCTTATTCATTTTCATTTATAATGTTATTTAATTTTCAATTTTATTCTCTTTCATAATGGTTAACTTTTTAATTATGTTATTTTATTCACTATTATAATGGCTAAAAAAATTCCATACCTTAATCTCTAATTGATTAATCCCCCTTCAATTGTCTTTAATTCCTTTATTCAACGGTCATCTTATCTCTCTCATCCTATTTATTTACATTTCTCATCACTCTTTTCCCATACTAAAGCTTCATTTGTCCTTGATGATGGGTGGAGTGTCCACTTGAAAACGTTGGACCTTTCAAAACTATTTACACAATTTAATTCTAGAAAGCTCGGCAACAATATCTACTCTTTCTACTAAAACTAGTATTGCCTTGCCTACAATATTTTTCTCAGCCTGCAAGTGAAGAGTTTTCAATGATATTGATAACCTGCATGTTCTTGGCTTTCAAATCATCGATCTTGGCATAACCACCATCAACATGTTGTTTTCCAAGTTGTCTTTGATGGCATCCATATTCATATTCTCAAGCAACCTGAATTACCTCAAGAATTTTCCACTCAAACATTCCACCCTATTCCATTTATCATCATCCTCCTCCTTCAATCTTGATATCCTCCTCCTTCATCTATGTTTCAAATAAATTAAAATTTCAAAATAAGGTTACAACTTGCAACAAACCCTTCGAAATAAATACAACTAAAAAATACATAAGAGGTTTTCAACAGGTAGCTACTTACTTGGTTCATCTGCTATGAAGACATGAGAATCAATGGTTCCTTTCCAATTGACTAGAGCAAGGGTAATGACCTCAATGCATTCAATTCTAGAGTCCATAACATTGAATGGATCCACCATTGTGTCCCATACATCATTGTAACCCCCATTGTGAAAGGTGTCATAGAACTCATTGGGGCTAACAACTTATCATTGTAACTACAAATGATAAGAATACAACCAACGGTTATCAGAGATGATTTTAAGGATGGAAATTTATATTAAAATTTAGAAACATGGGCTAATCTTACTAGTCCTTAATATGAAAAATGTAAAATGTTGGCGATAGTTTTGTAAAAATATTCAAATTTCTAAGGATTTTATATATTTTATAAAAAGTTTTGACGATTTTTAAAGGTAAAATAATTTTATTCTATAGAATTTGGACGAATTGTTTTTATAAAAAATGGAAATTAGCGAATCTTTTTTTTGGAAAAACCATGGAAAATTAGCCCATTTGCAAAATTTAACCCCTAAAATCATCTATGACGGTTATCTTGAAAAATACAAAGGAAATAGATGCAAAGCAGCTAGTCCCTTCTTAATTTGTATACTTGTCTCCTTTGATTTCAAATCAATGAATAGCATGTGCATTATTTCTCTCCCAACACTTTAAATCTAAACCTAAATTATTATTTTTTCAAGTGTAGTATATAGAGAAAATTCATTAAACTCCTTTGGTATCCTTATTCAATTATCAAAGACAAAGATGGCTTCTTTATTTTCTGGGTACATTATTCAATACCCAGGGCATTCTTATAAATCTCCAAGTTATAAATGTATTTCATAAATAAATGAAATATTTTCATGCAATCAAAACATTGTCTAGACTATGTGTGGCTAGCCTTTTTAACCTCATCGTCTGAAGATCCACTCAATGCAAGATTACTCGCACGGCTAATATAGGTTACATGGAGTTCATGGATAATATATATTAGCCTCGTGTTGTATGAACATATATTAAGTTCAACGTTTTATGATGCAAGGATTAGTTGTTCATTGCATTCTGAGAAGTTTTTTGTGTGAAGTATAAGTGAAATTGTTGCAATGTGTGATTTATTTATTTTATAAAGAATTTAATATAATAATAGGATTGAACATTATTTTAATATAAATATTATTTCTTGTCTAAAAAATTATTATTAATTTATTTATTTTAACATTTTAAAATTCAAGTTTCATAGTAACTAAAGATTATTGGAAGACAATCTAATTCCTCATATGCCAAAATATTTAAAATTATTCATGTTAAAGTATTAATGTCATGCAAAACAATGCCTCAATATTCCATATAGATTAAGAGTTTCCACAATAAGTTGGCATTGAATGATAAACAATTACTCGGCATTGATTGATAGACATTTACTTAGCATTGAAAATAAATCGAAAGCAAGATAATACTTACTTATCATCATGATAAGTTACTACTTGTAATGTGAAAATGTATCCACATAGTAGTGTCATACGATACTCTATTTAGATATTCTAATTTCCACGATACTCTATTTAGATATTCTAATTTCCAAGCCTTCATGTTTAATCAATATATTTTAATTCCATTGAGTAAATTGTTATTGAAATCTCCATGGATGACCTTTATAGAAATTGAAGAAAGGAGAAAGGTTGGTTATTGAAATTAATTCAATTTACATCTGCACTACTACTTTGTGAAAGCTTAGAGTGAAACAAATTGTTGAGACTCACAATAATACTGAGAAGGGGTGAATCAATAATCAATTTTAACAATTTTTCTTTCTTTCAATGATTTAATATTATTTTGAAGTGTTTACTTAATCAACAATGCATACATAAATCGAAAAAACACAGTACACCAAAACTTTTATGTGGAAACCCATTGTGAGAGAAAACCACATAATGTCTTTCTTTATATTCTTCTGCAAACACCAACTTACAATTTATAATCTTTCGGCTCGACAGACACCCACCTATTGCAAATAATGAGGACACCAATCCTCTCAGGCACCAACTTGTTACAAATGATGAGGATATCAATCCTCTCACGCATCAACCTATTACAAATGATGAGGACTCCAATCCTCTTGGGCACCAACCTATAGAGTGAGGACACCAGCCCTCTCACCTACACCACCCTGCCTCCCTGCATTCAATTTTCTTTAACGAAAAAAAAAAATCCTTACATAACTAGACCTTTCACAATACTTTTCTCTTCGATTCAAAAACGATCTATATATTTCTAGTTTAGTTCCTTTTAATAGCTACAAAACCTTTTCCCTCTCTTCACATCAAGTTTGTTGCTCGATGAGTGCACATCCCTATTTATAATATATTTTCCTAAGTTCGACAAATTGTATGTGGATGCATAACAATTATATTGTGGACATATATTGCCCATATCGAAGTCTAGTTAGTTATATATGGACATACTTCTATCTAAATTAAGAATATTTCTTATTCAGTTACGGATGTACATTCTTCGACTAAATCAAACGAACCGAATCTTCCTTGTTTTACGAAAATGTTCAAGGATCAGCATTGATCCTTTCAATGATTAACGAAGGATAGATTATGTGAACAAATCTTCCAATGAATGAGCTCCAACTCATCTCCAGCAACAAAACCTAGTCTTATCAAAGAATCTCCTCAAATTGACACAGCAATTCACATTTTGGTTTACAGAGCACCCAATGCGTAGATAGAATAGGGGCGTAAGACTCAAGTCACAAGTCTTCATCCTATCGTAATTTCCCTATAGTGTGCTAATAAAGTCACCCCACCAGACTATGAGCAAACCATGATGACTCACTCACTTGACTGTTGAACTTCCACTCGTTATGTCGCTTGTCGCACTTGCCATGCAGTGCACTCACCATGTCACCCCACCGGACTATGCGCGTTCCCTAGTGACTCGCTCACTTGAATACTGAACTTTCACTCATTCCATCGCAATCCACTCTGTCACTTGTCGCAGAGGCTTCATCTCATCACACTCCACTACATCATTCATCACACTAGCTCAAGGCACCCTGCAGTGGTTGCACATATGTTGTTGCATTGTAGCACCAAAATTCATCACTCCACTTCACAATCGCGGACAGGGAAATATGTCACAGTCTACTATGTTGCATTCTTTTTCATCGTACTTCACTTTTGAAGTGCATCGTGGGTCATCCCCCTATCAATCCGGCTGCAGTTATCGCCAAGAATATATTCATCGACCGATCATATCTGTGATCAAATCCTAGCTATTGATCCTCTTCTGCACTATTGATCCTTTCGTTCTTCGATCCTTCTGTGCACTTTTGTTTTCATGCTTTCACGACTTCCTCTGTCTGTGTGTCATACTTTGTGCCATATTGTCTATTATTGCATGCACTTATGTTTTCATCCTTTCATGACTTCCTCTATCTATGTGTCATACTTTGTGCCATAATGTATGTTATTGTGATATAACTGACCATGTCCATGACCACTTTGACATCAATGACAACATATTTGCAACAAACTCCCACTTTGTCATTGATGGAAACCAAAAGAGCCTGCTTCTTTGTTCAGAAAGATGACTGGAAAATTAATGGCCTTTATGATAAGTTGCTCCCCCTTTTAATTTGCACAACAAACTCCCCTTTTGAAGGGTGACTGCAAAATCAATGGTATTTATGCTAAGGTTCTCCCCTTTTTAATGTGCACAACAAACTCCCCCTTTCAATATGTATCAACATTCGGGTTTGTTGGTTTTTGTTTATTACTCTCCCCTTTGAAAACAATGACAAAGAGAGACTATGTATATTCTCCCCCTTGGAAGAAGGTCCTCTATAATCCTGTGCTAAAACATACTTATGGACTCTTTACATGTACAGAATCACCCTCAAACAGAACACCATCAAGAACCATTGCAAAATTCTATTGTGTGCATCTCTAGAAAAGAAAACTTATTTTTATGATTTATGTAGATATTAACAATAACATCACTTGTCCCTGATACAACATCGAATGGGACACTTGTAGAAGTAGTGAACTTATGTTCATTACTAAAGAAGGAAAGACGTGATTACACCCAACCTCTGTCTAAGATACTCAAAGGATTCTCTTGGTAATGGCTTAGTAAAAATATTGCAATCTGCTCTTTGGAAGATACATACTCTAATTTCACCACCTGATCATGAACTTGTTCTCTGAGAAAATGATATTTGATTGGTATATGCTTAGTTTTAGAGTGTTGAACAGGGTTTTTAGAGATATTGAAAGAACTTGTATTGTCACACATGATGGAGACAAGTTGATCACAAGGAACTTGAATATCCTTGAGATTGTTTTTATCCACAACACTTGAGTACAGTAGGATGTTGCAGCTATATATTCATCTTCAGTTGTAGAGAGGGAAATGGAAGTTTGTTTCTTGTCAAGCCAGGACACTAAACAACTTCCAAGGAAGAATGCACCTCCACTACTGCTTTTCCTATCATCAACACTCCCTACCCAGTCTGCATCTGTATAAGATCTGAGAATGAGGTCTATGTCTTTTGGATACCAAAAGCCATAATCAACAGTGCCTTGCAGGTATCTAAATATCCTTTTAAGTGTAACAACATGAGTTTCGTTAGGATTGGCTTGAAACCTACCTACCAAACCCACTGCTTATATGATGTCAGGCCTTGAAGTTGTGAGATAGATTAATTCGTTGTTATAGCCCTGAAATGCCCTACCTATGCATACATGACATTGGCCTTTCTACTTGCACAATTTGCCAAATTATTGTTGAGGATCTTTCTTTAAAAAACCATTTTTTGGAGCATGTACACACCCTGCAACACTACTACCCACGTACACATGCATGTTTCATACTATATATCTTGTGTACATACACAGGTTGCATGCTAAACAACCTGCATTTACCTCCAAAAGTTGCAAAAAATAAAAAGCTGCAAGGAATTTGATGGATTTTACGGGCTATCAAGGGTTTCCCAACCAATTCACCCATTGTAGCTTGTCCCTAAACCAAATAACCATCTTTTGGCCATATAAAAGGAGGTCTTGGGGTCTCATTCCATAATCAAGCATTTTAACAAAGAAATTATGCCAAAATCCCTTCCCCTTTTAGCTTAATCTTTGCATCCCTTTCTGAGATTTGGCCTCAACATTCCCCCTCCATCCCTCTCTATATACAATCCCTTCCCTATTTCCCAAGGAGATCAATTGATTGTGAGAGTTATCATGGGAATGATGCACTTGGAGCAGTAGTAAGAGGAGCCCGGACCATGTTCATGGAGCATTTGTTGATAAGAAGGTTGTAACTTTTTGCAATCTTCACATCTGAATAAAAGAGTTTTGTTTATGTCCCAAATATTGTGTTTTTGTGCTTAATTGATTAACGCATTTACATTTATATATGAACCCTAACATTGATAAGTAGAGATAGAATATCTTGTAGCTTGTTTGTCTAAATTGTCTACAGGTCAGCGTTGGGAGGAGACCATCAGCCCAAGAAACTACAAAGGAGAAGGAGGCCTACACTAGCCGAAAGGACCTAAGGTACATCCTCTTTTCCTTCTCTTGTATTTTAAGCTCAGATTTTTGGGGGTAGTTTAGAAGTGGAACTGTCTTTTAAGGGAGATCAATGCTCTACCTATACTCCGACCCATTATAGTAATAGGGGGATTTTCCCTGCTAGCACTTGCCTATCATAGACCTGCACTTTGTTTGATCTATTTCTGGAGCATCGTCATCTTTGCTAAATTTGCAAACAGTAGTCATAGGAGTGCTTATTGGTGCATAGTTTTCCATGCCAAACTTCTTCGAGATTTCCTTGATATATTTACTTTGAGAAATGAAAATTTATCTTTCTGATTGATGAATTTGTAGACCAAGAAAGAAGGAGAGTTCCCCCAACATAGACATCTCAAACTCTTGTTGCATTACAGCTGCAAACTTCTTACTCATTAATTCAATGTTACTACCAAAGATAATATCATGAACATATACTACAATAATTAATAGGTCATTACCTTCAGCCTTGATGTATAATTTGTTATCAATTGTTCCCTTTTTAAATCATTGTTGGTGCAAACACTTGTCCAGCCTGTGGTACTAGGATCTTGGAGCCTGTTTTATCCCATACAAGGCTTTCTTTAATCGGTAGACATAATCCTTTTTTTTTCAGTCAGCTGAAAACCCTCTGGTTGTTCCACATAAATTTCTTCCTCTAGTTCACCATTTAAAAAGGTAGATTTTACATCCATCTGATAAACTTTGAATTTTTTGTAGCATGCAAAAGCCAAAAACATCATGATAGCTTCAATTCTTGCAATAGGGGTAAAGGTTTCTTCAAATTCCACTCATTCTACTTGAGCATACCCTTTGCATACCAGCCTAGCCTTATTTATGAATATATGTCCATCTTCATTCAACTTGTTTCTATATACCCATTTAGTTTCAATTACATTTTTGTTATTGGGTATTGGAACAAGATTCCAAGTATTAGTTTTCTCTATTTGGTCTAGTTATTCATTCATGGCTTTGACCCCATATTCATCCTAACTTGCTTGCAAAACATTTTGGGGTATAATATACCAAAGTATTCTCAATATCCTCAAAATTTGATATAATATACCATTAAGAATGAAATGGAAAATTTGGGAGGTGTAGCCAAAGTGTCATTCTAGTAATTGACATAGAGCTAGGATCAAAATTTGGAAATCAAGGAGATATAAAAAGCCCCACTGATATAATGATAAGTCAGGTAAGTCCCAAAATTCTGATTCTATCCATGCTCAGGCCACCTATGTTTTGGCCCCTATTCCCACTGATATAATGATAAGTCAAGTAAGTCCCAAAATTCTAACTCTATCCATACTCTATCC
>JASDQU010408233.1:0-10574 GCA_032191745.1 Picea mariana
AAGAAGAGGAGGAGCCCAGGATCAGGATCAAGGAGCGGTGGCCGGTCTCGACTTCTATTGTAAGTTGATTCATTTTGAAGATAATAAAAGAATACTTTTCCCGCCCCAATGCATGAGTTATATGTGGTTTGTGTAATTTATGCTTAATTTCTAACCCTCAAGTAGAAAAGTAGGATGCATGCGTAGTTGTTTGTTTTGATTGCAGGATTACTTTGGAAGGAGCTGTGCAAGCAAGCGGTCAAAAGTGCAATGGAGGATCTACACCAAACATCAGTAAAAGGGTTAGTAGTTCCTTTCCATGCATGTATCATGAAAGAAGGGTTTAAGTTTTGGGTGGTAGGTTAAAAGGTCATTTCTTTACGGTCAAAATCTGCATGCAAGCCTAACCCTAGTTTGCTAGTCCGTAGGGTATTATTTCCCAACAACAGCACCCGATTCCGTCTGCTCTTTTCTGGCCTAGATCAAGGTTGTTCTCGACCTCTTCGCACATGGGATCTGTACTTTATAGTTGGTGCATGGCGTCATTGAAATTTGGTATTACGGTTCCCACCTTAAGTCATGATGTGCTCGAAAGGTTCAGGTCCTATCACATGCTCAACCTCCCCTCCAACTCAATAATGCTGACGTTGGACAATAATCATCGATCTAGGTGGTGGCTCTTCGCACACAACGTGTGAAAGTTAAATATGGACTTGGGGGCAATTCACAATATGCAATGGATGTTCAATTCTTGTAGCCATCAGAAGAACATCATCAGTTTGGAGGAGTCGAGACTTAGAGAAATCACTAGTTTTTCAGGAGCGATCTGTGTCTGAACTTCACAAAGAAAGAAGAGGATTCATGATCAGATGACAAACAAAAGGATAGGTGCGGAGCGTTGGCGCATGGATTTGCAGGAGGAGGAGCATGAGGCAATGGTTAACCAGTTGAATATTCTCCAACTTCGGCTCAATGAAGCTTTGGTTCATTGGCAATCGACCATGGAAATTCTGGTAGAACAGTGGCAGAGATTTCAACAATTGAAGGATGAAGTGTAAGTGATACGCTCATAAGTGGTTGAGTTGCGTACTCGGGCTGTCTCTCCAGTACAATCGCCTTCTTCCTCAAACATCTCCGATGGAGCATCGCCACCTACTCAGCCCAAGCAGGTGCCTGATTAGAATTCACCATCGCCCCCTCGTGAAGAGGCAACAGACATCGAAAAGCCTACTAATTAGTTAACTCCATGTTGTGTTTTTTTGTTTCAATTCTAGGGGTCTTTTACACGCAATACAGTCAGATTTCTAGTAATATGAACTCAGTGTATGTATTATAGGGCGGTCTTTTTTAAAATACTAGTAGTATCCAACTAGTTTTTGCCTCTACTTTGGCTCTGTTAGAAGATTGTAAAAATTTCTCCTATGATTTTCCACACAAGATTTTTGAATAAGATTTTCTCCGAGTTTCCTTAAAAAATACATATATTTACAAAACCTTTCTTCTATTATATACCAAAACATACAATAGAATTTAAATGCTACACTTTATCACAATTCAAACACATATACCTTATATTGGTCTACATATGCAACACTATTAGTAAGATAAGCTCGTTCAGGCTATGACTTGAGGCAGTTTGACCTGGCATTACCAATAAATGTGTACAACAAAACCATCTATCCTTCATGAGAGAAACATTTGACAACTCTCGAAACATTTTGTTGCTTAATATTGTCAAAGCTAATAGAGTGGCCATCAAAACCCACTCAAAGGTCATTGTTCAGTTGAGTAGTTGTATGGAAATGTGATGTGCCAAATAGAAATATTCAGAGTAGAAATTACAGATATTACTCAAGTATATTGCAAAAAGAAATAGAATTGAAAACAAAATGGACTATATGAACTAGAATATTACACCTTTATTGATATGGAAGCAAAGTTCACTTGCCTCTTCGAAAGGGCAACCTCCAATAGAGTAGAGCTCAAATTAAAAATGATTTCCCAAACATCTTTTACAATGTTTCTACATCTTTATATGGTACTTTCTATCCCGTAAGAACATTCTAGAGAAGGAACTTTCTGATAAACAAAACCATCTAGTAAGCCTTATTACAATAGTCGTGTCCACACTACTACATAAGCTTTATTTACTAATGATGGCCTCCATACATAGTAATCTATCTACTTAGGGGTTTAGGGAGGCTAGAATCCTAACATGCGCCCCCCCCAAAAAAAAAGCAACCTTGTCCTCAAGGCTGGAGATGTGTTGCAGAATGGTTGTCGGTTCCCATGTGGCATCCTCTTGCTGTGTATCATTCCATTGTATTAAAACTCCCTAGATTGTGTGCTGGCAGAGTCAATGCTCTTGTTTGTTAAGGACAACCCCAAGTTGCAACCAAATGGAACCTTCTTCATCTAGTTCAGGCAGATTGGTTTGAACACAACAATTGGATCAACCACTTTCTTTAAGCAAAAGACATGAAAGAACTGATGGATCTTAGAGTGGCCTAGAAGTGCTAATTTGTAAGCCACCAGCCCAATAAGCTTGAGGATCTGATAGGGGCTATAAAACTTTGGAGCAATCTTCTGATGGTGGCATGCTTTGAGGGAGGCCTACTTATATGGTTGTAGATGAAGAACCATCCGATCCCCTTCTTCAAAATGGTGTTCAAAGCAATTATGAGCCATGACCAAATTATCTTTGAGAGTGCGAAGAATGTCGGCCCGAGTTGTAAGGGTTTTGTTGACCTCTTGTACTTTGGAGACACCTAGTAGGTAAGATAATATTGAAGGGGGATTTTGGCCATAAATCACCTCAAAGGGGGTCATGCAAGTGGCACTGTGATAAGTTGTTTTATACCACCATTCTGCTAGGGGTAACCACTTAATCCATTGGGACTGTCGTTTTGAAGTAAAGCACCTTAAATATGCTTTCAAACACTTGTTGAGAACGTCAATTTGACCATCAGTTAGGGGTTGATAAGCAATGCTAAGATGAAATTGGGCGCCCTAGAGCTTGAACAATTCTTGCCAAAAGTTACTAGTGAAAGTGGGATCACGGTCTGTGACAATAGATTGTGGCTCAGGGTATTTGGTAGTCCTGCATGGGCTTGAATTCCAGATGATAAGCGCAAAGCCCTGGAGAAGAAGAGCCAACCACTTATATTTGTTGGCTACTGTGAGGATATGAAGGCATATAGGCTGTTTGATCCTATTATCCAAGATGTCTTGTTCTGCAGAGATGTTCGTTTTGATGCGGACTTCAATCTTGCAGCGTATCCTTCTCCTTCCTCCACTTGTTATGTTTATTATGGTCAAGATCATGTTGATAGTTTTGTAGATCAATAAGATGATGAATATTCTGTTTCTGAACATTATGCTCCCGAAGATGAAAATAAACCAGAAGAGAATCTACCACCGACACCTACAATGTAGTTTGAAGATGTTATCCATGAAGACTTGAGCAACTGTGGAAGATTTAAAGAGGTGTTGAAGGGCACAAAAATGAGCATATTTGGAAAGGCGATCAACCACAACCATGATGACAGATTTGTTTCTAAATTTGGGTAACCCCACTATGAAGTCCATAGAAATGTTTGTCCATATAGCAGGGAGAATAGGTAAAGGTTGTAGTGCACTTGGAGTTTTCAATGTTTCTCCCTTGTGTCATTGGCAAAGATCACAGTCAACCACAAAAGTGCGGATGTCTTTCTTCATGCCTTGCCAAAAGAATGAACGTTTGATCTATTCATATATTTTATGAAATCTAGAAGGACTTGTTGTTGATGATGCATGGAGTTCAGATAGCACAATTGATTTAAAATTGCCCTGCTTGATCAAATACATATGCCCTTTAAAGCGGAGCTCATCATTGTGCCAAGTGTAGCCTGGTGATGCATTAGAATCATGTTGAAGTTGTTGGATCGATCTGGCAATCTGAGATTTGTGAATGATTCATTGCAGACTTCATTCATCCAATCAGCTACAATGAAGGAGAGTGAAAAGAGGGACCCTTCCTCTTAATATTTTCTAGAGAGCATCATCTACCACATTCTCTTCGCCCTTCTTATAAATGATCTCATAATCATAGCCTAACATTTTCTTAACTCATTTATGTTGTTCCGAGGATGAAATCCTTTGCTCCAAAAAGTATTTGAGGCAACCATGATCAATTTTATTCTAGAAATGTTGCCCAAGCAAGTAGAGATGCCAGATATCCAAAATGTGCAAAATGACCAACATTTCTTTTTCATAGGTGGATATTCCAAGTGTTGCTCAGAAAGTTGTTTACCGCTAAAGTCAATGGTCTACCTTCTTGCATGAGCACTGTGCCTATGCCTTTCCCGAGGCATCACATTCCAGAACAAAGTCTTAGTGAAGTCGGGCAAAACAAGTATTGAGGTTGTACACATAACATCTTTCAAATCCTAAAAGGCTTGATCTGCAGTTGCATTCCAATTGAAAACATTTTTCTTAAGTAAGGCAGTGAGGGGAGCAACAATTTTTCATAATTTTGGACGAACTTTATATAGTACCATGTTAGACCAAGGAAACCTCGTAAACATTTAAGAGTCATAGGACGGGGTCAATCCTTCATTGATTCAATTTTCTTTGGGTCCACTCATACACCATCCTTACTAACAATATGGCCCAAATATTCAACTTCAAAGACACCATAGACACATTCATAACTCTTGAGAAAGAGTTGATGATGAGAAAGTAGTTGTAAGACCTGGTCTACATGGGTAACATGGGCCTGCTAAGTTTTGTTGTAGATTAGGATGTCATCAAAAAAGACAAGGACAAAATAACGTAAAAAGGGTTGAAAGATGTGATTCATGAGACTTTGGAAGGTGGGTGGTGCATTACAAAGGCCAAAGGACATCACCAATAACTCATAATGGCCTTCATGAGTGTGAAAAATAGTTTTTGGAATATTGAACTCTTTCATACGAATTTGGTGATAACCTAAATGGAGATCAAGTTTGGTAAAAAATTGAGCACCTTTAAGTTCGTTCAAAAGATCATTAATGACTAGAATGGGAAACTTATCTTTGATGGTGATTCGGTTGAGATCACAAAAATCATGACACATGCGCCTAGTGCTTTCTTTTTTTAATCCCATAACAACGGGGGATGAATAAGTACAGGTGATAAGAGCAAACAATTCTTGCATCTTTTCAATTTCATTTTTTTGAGCAAATGGGTGGTAATAAGAGCAAACACTGGGTGGGAGGCTACCAAGTACGAGTGGAATAGAATGATCATGTGCACCACGAGAGGATGGGAGGCCTTGGGGGGTTTCAAAAGCTAATTGGTTTCTAGATAAGATGGACTGCATGTGGGAATGAATGGGTTGGAAATGGGTCTCAAAGGCTTAAATAACATGGAATTGGGCAAAAATTCCATAATGGCCCTTTTTAAGAAGTTTTTCCATATGGTGTGAGCTAACAATCTCGAGAGAACTTGTTGTGATTGCTTAGAAAGTGTAGCGATGCCCGGCATGTTGTAAGCTCATGTATAACTCCTTGAAATCCACAGTGATGGGGTCCAGTGCGCGTAACCATTCAACACTCAAAACAATGTCACAACCACCCATTTCAATGGCAACCATATGGGACTTCAAAGAATAATCACCAAATTGAAGGCAAACATTTTCACAATGACCCCCACATTTTATGGAACCTCCATAAGCAATCATGATATGAAATTTGTTCACTACATGGATATAGAAATGTGTCTCTTGGGTAACCCATGGGTGAATAAAGTTATGGGTGCTACCACTGTCAATTAAGATGATGAATTTACGATGCTTGGTGTAGCCAATTAATTTAAGCGTTTGGGGCGCTGAAATACCAATCAAGGCATGTAGGGAGATTTGGGGTTCCACCTTTGGTTGATCAGAGGAAGGAATGTCATCATCTGGATGAAGCAGAGGTTCTTGAGGGAGAGCATCATCATCATATTCTAAATTGTCCTCTAAAATGGCCATAAAAAGTTTATGATCCTTACATTTGTGCCCATGAAAATATTTTTCATCACAATTGTAACAAAGACCTTTAAGTTAACATTCTGCCATTTCAACACAGGTTAATTTGTGGATCTTTAGAGGAGGCGAAGGAGGAGAGGGATTGGCGGGACAAGGACAAGAAATATAGGATGTTTTTTTTATTTGAGCACTGACCACCTATTGTGCTTCCTTGGCTCGTTGAGTGGCTTCGAGCCAAGAGGTAGGGTGAGCCATTAAGGCTTAAGCACATGTTTCTTCCTTCATACAACCAATAAAGCGATCTCAAAAGAAAGTATCGAACAAACCTTCAATGTGGAAAGCAAGTTGCTCAAAAGCAAAGATGTAGTTTTCAACTATACCAGATTGTTTAGGCTTTTTCAAGTGATCCAAATGATGAGTATCGGGTTCAAAATGTTCATAAAGATCGACACCAAATTGAGTCCAAGCAATATAACCTCTATGGGAATTCTTACACCATTTCCACCACTCAAGGTCTAAATACAATACACCAACACGAAGTTTCATTAAGTCATCAGTGATGCCATGTAATGAAAAATAGTGTTCCAATTAAGTGACTCGACCAGTAGGGTTGGAGCCATCAAATTTATTCACATCCACTTTAGGAATGCGTAGATCACAAACAAAGGTGTTAGAGTGAATCCCCGTGGAATGGGATAATTCAACTCTCTTTTGGGGGAGGGTTGTTCTTGGTAGTGAGTGGCCATGAATTTAACAAAAAAGTCGAACAATTGGTCAGGGACTTTTTCCATTTTGGTGAGCTTGGCATTCACTATGGCACGTTGGTCATTAACTGTAGCAAAGTTTTGATCAATAACAACATAAGCTTACATGAATTTTGTTAGAATTCGTAGTGCACCCAGACTTGGTGCACACACACCTCAGGTCTGGTCTATGTTCTCAACATAATATACAAAAAGACAATTTGAACCATAAATGTAAACACACTGAGATGCCTAATCATTTAGCACAACAGAAAATCAAAACCAACAATTGGATCATGCAAAGTACACAGAAATTTCAAGCCCAAAATTACTTGTTCTTAACTAGAACATATGGGCCCATGTACCAAGAACAATGACCCAACTTTACATCAATGAAAGATATCAAAACTCACTTACAAGACACAACTGAAACCCTCCTGGTTTTTGTGTACAAAATTTGTTGTCAGGGTGTTGTTGTAACAATCCTCATGGTTTTACTCAATTGCCCTCCAAGTTGTCCCAAAGACTATACTATATCATCCCTCAAAGGTTGTCCAAGGTTTGCTCCAGGACTGTCCCAATATTGTTGTACAAGCTCGCCAAAGTGCTCAGAACTCATTATTGTTCCAACTCTCAGAAATCTGTTGTGATGGTGGTTGTTCCAGCCCTTAAGGCTGCCCGGAAATCCACTGTTGGGATACTATATCATCCTACTAATCTTGGTTGTAACATCCCTTAAGCACATCCCTCATTACCTATTGTATAAGCCTTCTACTCTTGTTCTTAGAGGCTCCTAGGAATTGTAGCAACTTCTTCTTCCTAGGCCGAACCACTTAGGGACCTGTGGCTGCTCCCCTTAGCAGGTCGAGCCAATGGGGCACCTGCGATTGCCCTTTTCCTTTCCCAAGAGGCCTCTAGAACTCGATCATTGTCCTCTATTGCTGGATTGAGGCATTTCCTTGCTGTCGCTGCTCTAGATCACTAAGTCGAGCCACTAGAGGACATGCCAACCCTCTTCCTAGTTCTGCGGTTGGCCTCACTTAGACTAGCCGAGCTACCAAGACAATTGTTGCCACCTCCCTCTACTAGTCGAGCCTTTCCTAGGGTCCCTTGAGTTGTGGCAGCCCTCAAGACCTGCGGTTGTCACCCTCCTCTAGGTCGAACCCTCCTTAGCAAAGAACCTTCCCAAAATAGAGAAAAATACAACAAAATTGAGTCTAACCAGCCTCCCTCCATGGCTGCAACTGAGGTCGCCACACTTGGACTAAAATCACCAAGCCTCCATACCATAATAAAATGCCACATCATCCTAATTATGATTTATACAAGTCTAGGAGTCAACTTAGAAGCCCCTTCACAAGTCAACATCAAATTAGACTTTCTATGTGGGTGTGAAGCCCCTACACAAGCCCACAGAGCCCATCATCAAGCCCATGAAGCCCCAACAAAAATTACAAGGGGGATTTCACTAAATGAAAATTCCATCGTGGTGCCAACGATGATTCCCACATGCTTGACACCAAGGCCCCTTGTGGGAATGCCTCTTGATGCTACAAATGAAACAACAAATTTGGTTTGCAGTTCGTCACATAACTTTTCCAAGTTAGCAACACGGTTGCCATAATCTTGGTTTCAGGTTGCCATCTGGATGGGGTACACAAGAAAAAAAGTGATTGGAGGGTGGGCCTAGGGCTATGGGTGCAGTGTAATGGGGCTAGTGGGTCCACACATAAAGACTTACTAGAGAGTTGTATGAATGTGATCAATACAACTTTATGGAATTGTTGAGATAGGCAATCAATAATAGGGCGAGTGGGTCCATGTAAAAAAAATCTTATGAAAGAGGGGAAGCATTGCGATCAACACGACACAAGGAATCTGTTGAGATAGGTCATAAATAAGGGTGTTTGTGGGACAACTTCATACTTTTTTTTTACTCCTACGAAGTTATACTCCCATCTGAAGAATGTTGCACTAACAATGTTGATTTTTCCTACAACTCAGTGATTGAGATTAAATGCCAAAAATCTACTTAAACCAGAAATTTATACATGCTATTATAAATTTCAGAATTATGCAATTTACCTACAACTGAGTTATAACATCAAAAAATCAAAGCGGACACATACAGTAAACCAAGCATAAAAACACATGGACACTAGATGTACCCTGGAAACTCCAATGTGGGGAAAACCAACAAAGAGGGGATTTATTGGGCATTTAGGAGAAAAGTTTATAGTAGCAGAATAATATGAAAATCTTACAAATTTACCAACAAAATTCACATTCCTCAACAGAGAAAATCGCCCAGTTGTTGGTTGTACGACCCAACAAAAATTATGGCCCTGTACGACCTTCTCTGCATTGTCTAGGTACGACCTGTACGGATACGACCTGCTTGCTGGTGTTGGTATAACCCGCAAAGAGCCTTCTCAGGCTGAGAAAACTCGACCTGCAACTCTCTACTTGTTGTTGTCCTGAAAAGGCCCTTCTTTGCAAACCATTATGGCCCAAGGATGGCCTCTGTTGTCTGCCCAAAGTTGGCCCTGAACTTGTCCTCTATGCTTCCCTAGCCCCCTCTTCTTCTCCTGCCCAAGCACCCTCTTCTTCTCACCCGCACAACCTCACAAATGAGAATGGTGTCCTTCTCCAACCTCAACCGCTTCTTTTATCTCACCTTCAACCACCATTTTCCTTGAGATGTGTGCCCAAATTGAAGATTTTCCAGGTCTTATCAAGCTGCCAACTAGGTTTGTCTTTGACCTCAAGTTGGCTCTAAGTTTCAACTGTCAATGAAGTTTTTGTTGTTGTTTTAGGACAACCAACAGTTCCAAAACTTCTTGCTGATTTGTTACGGTTACATTCACAATTTTAGGTGCTCTAGCATGTAGTTTTAGTCACCAAGGGTTAGCACATGCATACTAAAATAAATGTAAGACACCTAGAGATATTACAATTGAAAATAAAGCAGTTCTACACTCTAACACACATGAAATTGTACATAGGTATTTTTGGTCAACATGACCCTGGATAAACCCCCCCCCGAGAAAACCAGTTTGGAATATATGTCTATATATGAGGAGAATATATGGTGGAATACAACAAGTACAAAATATAGATGAACCTGTTACAATAGCAGCTTGATCCAAGATGAAATACAAGTCCAAACCAAGCAAGTGTGCCCTAGGATGGTGTGCCCCTCATAAATGCTGCCAAGACCAATGAAACTGAGCCAAATGCCAACTGTAAGCTCTGAACAGAAAACCCGTCCACAATACTCTGATACTGAAGTGTGGCCTCCCTTTGAAATAGATTTCACTGCAATCTGACAAGTCTAAGACCTCCCCACTGCTGATGCGACCTCCTCACCAAGTGCGCCCTCCTCAGAACTGGAAGCTCCTTAGTAAATTAACATGGAACTAAGCCTCCATGAGCCCTCCATGCAAGGAGGTGCCCAAACTTTCCTCTCCCAATGCTTGAAACCTCATCATCTTGCTCTCTCTCAAACTCTTGGAGTGAACAAATGAGTGAATGGTTTCTCCTTGGCCTCTTGCGCCCTCCTTTAGGATGCAGAAGGAAATCTAAAAGATGGGTGGATGAGATCATCTCATCTCATCCCTAATCAATGGTTGAGATCACTCAAAAACTCACTTTACTTAACTTTCCATAGTTTCACTTTATGTTTATTAATTCACCCACTTTGTGAATTAATTGTCACTTTAGGCTAAAATGACCAAATTTCACTTTTGACTTAAATCTCCTAAGTCAAAGTGAAATTAGACATAAAGTATATAGTACAAGGTACAAAGTACTTCTCTCATGTGTTTAGAAGCTCACAAACACAAGGGGACTACTTTCCAAGG
>JASDQU010408234.1:0-10574 GCA_032191745.1 Picea mariana
CCCCAGATCGACGATGCTCGTCGATTCATTACTTTGGCCTTTGACTACTTTCAACCGTTATGAAGTCATATGTCCTGGAGCTTCAAATTCTCAGAGTTCCGAAGCCAGAGTAGCTTCACTCATTTCGGGCTTAGCAAGGGGTTTCCAACCCTCGGTCATATGGAACCTTATTAAATTTTGGGGCTACACTTAACCTTCTTGTCCAGACCCAATGATCATGAAATAAATTGGTTCCTCCTAAACTGATCTCGTCTGCTCGTCCTCCAGATACATGAATCCTCCCCTTTCGAGACCTAAATCTCGCTATATTTCCTGAGCTTGAGACTTAGAAAAGTCTCTCGCACACTCCTTGTGCTCGCTTACCTTGAGAACCTCTCATTTCTTCACTAAGTGTTGGCCTTGCACACTATGCACAAGTCTCTCCTTAGAGATTTTATACTTGGAAGGGTATATGTGTATTCCTTGCACTAAGATTATAGAAGAGAAACAATTTGAAACTTATAAAATGTCAAGGGTTCATTCCTTCAACTATAAAATGCACACACATGCATATAAATCTGAAAGTAGATAACATAACATTACCCAATTAACTTAGAGATAAGTAAACTCAGACATTCAAAACATGCATTTCAATCTAAGTGCATAGGATAAATGAAACACTTATCTATCACAGTTGATAGCCGACCAACTAACTGTGGGTGTTAGCCTCTCCACCCAACCATAGGCTTAGAGGCATTCATTATTATCACTCTAGCCACCCCCATGCCAAGCCATGATATCCCTAGGGAAACTTTGCAGTTTATTAGAGGTCCTTTCTTTGTCACGGTCTCTATGAGTTTTATCATATACCTCCTCAACATCAAGCTTGCAGTCTCCTTCTCAGGTCATGTTCTCCTATAAATTCTCTAGTAACCAGAACAACTTATCAAGCTATTAGTTCTTCTTTTTCCACTGGAGAGCCTCCCGCCCTCTTGTCTTTCTGTGTGTCTTCTTTTATTTTCCTTGCATGTGTTCTTGCACGCCTTTCTCCTCCTCGGGAAGGTTCTGAACTTGTCATGTTTCTTCTGTCAGAAGGAAACTCAGGTCACTCTTGACCTACAGGAAAATTTCCTTCTGTGGTACTTCGAGCTGACAATTTTCTGTCTCCCCAAAAAGACCCTCCATGCTTCCATTCATGGGGGTAGTTGATTGTTCAACCATAGATCCTTCTTTCCTTAACTGCTTCCTCCTTGGAATCTGGATGAGGATGACTATTTCAACAAGGAGAGAATTTGGGGTCATTTTGTCATAATGAACCCTCTCCACAATTTCCTCACTCTTTCCTCTAGTGATATAATGACCAATACTTTGAGGCTTCACCCCCATAGTCAGTTATTGGAAATATAAACAACAATACATTTACATTGTTCACATACCATAGCATGGTGATCATAATTAATGATTAATTACAAGCTGGGGAAAATAGGGGTATTATAATCCCCTCCCCCTTAAAAAGGAACATTGTCCTCAATGTTCTTTCTCAGTAACACCTATCATGCCTTTGTCATTCAAATGATTCAGAAATATTGATCCTCTTTCTGGATCAAGTCCTTTCAGACTCTTGGCGTTTTTCACCTACCTTCAAAATTCTTGGACAACAAGCATATTAATCACAATTTCATGCGAAAACATTTTATTGTTGTGCAAAATTCAAGAGGAAAATTTTCATAATCTAGCACAATATTTATTTGTGCAGTTCGTGGATTTGTATCCACATAGCTGTCTTGTTATTTTGGCTTACTTTTTTTCCTGGACATACCCATTATGTGCATGATCCCAATCATTAGTGTATGAGAATGATCAAAGTCTTCTCTTCCTTGCGATCACTCACCCTCCAGGCCTAGGCTTAGGCATCCCCTTCTATGCTATATAGTTCCTTGGGTGATCCATCTTGTCTTGCCAAGGATTTATCGCACAAGAAGAATTTCATAGTATTCATTGAGCCTTACAGTCGAGGCATCCCTCAGACTTGCTCTGCTGAGGTGTCCCTCCGACTTGTGTTACCACAATAAAACATGTTCTAAGGTGATCATGGCTTACAACATCATTCTCTTATCCCAATCAGTAGCCTCTTTCATGCTTTCCATATTGACAACATTTGACTGTCCTCCCGAGACATATATTTTTCATCTCACCTATATCACAAGTATACAGAAATTATGAGATATTATCATCAATTTCAAATTCAAAATTTTCTTGTAAATCTATCACCCACAAATTTCCAAATTACTCATTTTTTTTTTTCAGATTTGTTCCACGCAGGAACTAGATTCACAAGTATGGGTTTTCTTTTTCTTCCCATAGTAGTTTGGCTCAATAGGCAACTAGTATTCCTTATGGGTTTACAACATTGCCATATCCAAGACCCTTGTCGAGTGAAATATATTCTATCTATTTCAACACTAAATTGTCAAACCGAGGCTCGTAGGCTTCGAGGTGCTAGCATTGTATGTGCAGGTCTAAAGCTCTAATCTAGCCTAGTCTAGCCCGATCTAATATAATTCCGGAAACACACTCAGATAATAAATAGATTGAGTAAACTTTGAGTTGTAACACAGTATGTGTGAAGATCAAAAGGAAACTAACTGCTTGTACATCCATATCACTTCATTATTCAATTAAACCCTAGTACCAGAATGAGGTATGTAAAGTATATTGGAATAAGGTATGGAAGATGAGTTGAACAAATGAAAGAGTAATCTATTCTAATATTCAACATTAAACATGCAATTTGACCATTCTGTTTTAAGAAAGACTATAATTGGATTAAGATCTACTTGAAAAGTGAGAAGGTGAAATTATTATGAAATTTGAAACCAACTAAAAACCTTTTACAAATAAATTTGAAATCAACTCCTATCCTATTACTCTAATGCTGGAAGTAAATCTAATAATTCATGTAAATCTACGAGTAGTATTCAAAAATTACAACTTAATAAAGTTGGCACTGTCTAAATAGATAATCTGTAAAATGATTTTTAGATTATAAAACATGAAAGAAATCTATGATGACACAGTCAAACATCTATAAACATACACTCATTAATAAATTACAACTTGCATAACAAGATGTTAGATGTCAGAATATAAACAATGAAGTTTGAACAACTATGAGTGCTCTGTAATACACATACAATCCAGGGAGAAATCAACAAGTTATAAAAAGATATACAAAGTAATATAATTTAAACAAGTAACCCAAAGTTAGCAAGTTTTGAAAGCCAAATGTGAAAATATAAATATACATTGATATGCACAAGCTACCCATACCACTGGTGGGCCCCTCAAATGATCGTGGCACTACTCAAATGTAAAACGCAGTCACAGGATTAGCATAGAATTAGTATTAATCATCAAAACAGAGTTTTATAGGGAAAATACAAGGTAATGATTGTATGCATATAAAATTGTGTTTCTAGTGGCACATACCAACAAGTATTTATAGAGTGTGTACACAGCTTGAGAGGTTGACCACTGAAAGGGTCGATGCTCTCAAAAAATGTAAATTCATTAATGTTTCATCAACATAACGCATCTCCTCCAATAGCCTCGTGCGATCAAAATAGTAGTCAATGCAACTGCTCAAGTATGAATGCGATGAGTTCCATAGCTGGAGGGCGTGAGTAGGCACAAAACCCATGTTTTTGATTCACCCTAGAATCCTGTTGATATGCTAACCACCAACTCCATTATGCTCCGAGTGCCAGATTGAGTGTCAGATGAAGGTTTGGATGAAGGACTAAACGAAGGACTGGATGGAAGGCTGGATCATGTTTTTGGCCTGTTGCAAGCAAACAAGAAATGTTAGAAAATCATAATCACTCAATTGAAGATAAATTAACATAAAATCATTACAAAACAACGATTACACATACCTCATGTTGTTCCATGGAGAATTGATGCACAAAAATTGATAATACCTTTAAAAAGAGATAAATAAAATCATAGAGAATATAACTTCCATATGCAAAAGAGATTTGGGCATCGGAAAAACAGTCAAAACACCAAATCAACAACCCTTTTCTTCTTGCAATTTCAACATCCCTCAACCAAACAAATTGTTAGTTTTCATGCACTTTAAATTTTCAAAACTATGCATACTAACAGTCCAAGTTATTTTCATATATTCAAGGATACAAAGAAAAAGGAAATATCATTATTTACTTATGCATCCTGTCAACATACTAATTTTTTCCAAATGCAATTCAAATATCAAATGTCTTTAATCAATGTGTCAATATTCATGGCCACATTCACACCCAATGCACCCTTGCATTGATTTCAATTTTGCCACACTTTATGAAAAGCACTTTGCCATGGTGTGTTGGAGCTTAACCAACCTCTTCACCATATGGCTTATTCATTCTCTTTCATTATTTCTGCAGGATTGTACTTCCTACTACAAGTTGATCACGATCCCAAATCAACACATATGAAACTATAAGTTTCTCTTGAATGCACTCAAGCATTCTTCCTTCATTAGTAACCAGGGTGCCAACATTCATGGGCACCCAAATTTTATTTTCTTTAACACCTACACAATGTAAGAAAAACATTGGAAGGTCCTCCTTCCTCAATGGAAAATCCATTGTCTTCCCTTTATACAAACATGCATTTCCTCGAAGCAATTCCACACAATGTGCTAACTATGAGCACATTTATTCCCAATCTCCCTGGATTGGTCATTGTACCCATGGTACTCTTTAATCATGCATCTTCTTGAAAGTATTATAACTAATCCTTGACTGGCATAGAATTCCTCTCTCTATTGTTCAGATTCTTCTTTCTTGAATCTTACCTCGCTTGGGTAGCAATAGAATACAACAACCACTCACAATTATTTACATATCTTTAAGATAATGAAATCTTTTTAGAAGGGATTCTTACCAAATTCCTTTAAGCCTTATGACACATAGGTATGGAAATTTTTATACCTGCTCTGGTTGCTAGCACCGTCTCTGATATTACCCCATCAGTGGTGCTCTATGGGTACGTTTAAAGTCCCTTCAACAATATTTTAATGACAACCTTCTCATAGTCTTCCTCTGCTTGAGGTTGTCCATCATTGACAAATGTGTTTCTCAATAACTCCAATTTATTTCTACACATGACATATACCACAAATATATTAGCCATCATGTAGATAAAAAATCTTGTATCATAGCTTTCAAATCAATAAAACATTTTTCAGATATGTCTTAGCATATCTTTATGCACTTCATCGCCTTATCTTTAATGTTTCCATGAGTGAAACACAAACAATTCTCAATTATTTCTACAGTCATACAATCATCATCACTATGATGTCAAAACATTTACTTTTATTAGTAAATCAATCTCTCGTACCATAGAAATACAATATCCAAAAAGGAAGGGGTCAAGGAAGTCTTCCCTCGTCCCACTCCTTCTACACAACCATGGAATTTCAGTCCAACTGAGTTATTTTCTGAGGCCTCAACGCCTTTGCTTATCATAGCTTAACCAAGCCCATTCATTTAATCATACTCAGGGGTTTATTTTCCTTTTACCAGCTGTACTGGTTTCCACAACTGCTCATTTAAGACCTTCAACTCTGTAAGCAATTCAGAGTTTTTAAAGTGAGAAAAGTATTCCCCCTTTTTCCTTCTTTGCTTGTGAAACCTACTTCTTATTGTGAGATCCATGCTCTGTTCCTTGAGCAGTCTTGGTTAGGTTCACCCTAACCTATTGGATACGTCAACATGCTCCAATAACAGACCTTGTGGTTCGTAATGAATTATGTACCTGTGCATTTTTCACATTACCATTCGGTTATCAGAATGGTCAACATTCATTTGTTAGTTTTCCACTCATATATTTTGTTTTAGAAAGTAATCCAGGATTCTTATATAAATAGGATTGTAGCCCACTACTCAATTCTCAGTAGTCATTAAGGTTGTGACTCCATTCTCCTGACAGAGTCTTCACATAGTTCCTTCACAAGGAACTCCTTCAGCATGCAACTTCCTTATTCCATATCCTTCATTATCTATGATAGCTTCAATCTTGAGTTAGCTTCAGTTGTATACCAAGTATTACATAAGGAATATAAACATGCATATTTGTTATGCATCAAGATTATTTATCCACACATATTCCTTGTTAACTTACATCCATGATGCACTTAACCACCTGCATAATCATAAGCCTATGTGTATTTACCATAGGTACATTTTTCAGCTCACATACATCTTTTCATACATCATACATTCACATCACTTGCACATTTAATATCACTCATATATATTTGTCCTTAATATTAGTCTTCAAATCAATTAACTTCACAATGCATCAAATTCATGCACTCAATCATATACATACATAGCTAAACATTCATCATGCAAGCTCATTGCTTGCACCCTTTCCATGTCCTTCATGGACATATCAAACTTCCAGATCCTTCTCTCAAGGATCTCATTGCCATTCTAGCTTCCAACTGGTCTTGATCAGTAGACCTTTCGATCAAGGAAATCCTTTTCTATATTCCCCTCACTACAATTTAAGTATACCAAACCATATCTATATGGATACCATCCACCACTGGATGTCAATCTGACCCATTGAGCATATAGAAGTTCCCCAACACTTCCTTTACCACATCTAGGATCAATCATTTAATAAACCATTTTAACTCATTTATAATCAATTTTAATGTCTAATAACATTTGGATGATCTCCATAAAGACAAAATACAATTTCGAAGTATGTTACTTACTAAGTATTTTAATACAGAACTCCAGAGTATATTTATACCATAATTAGTCTTGGGAAGAGGGTCCATCACTTTATTTTTAAAGTTTTATATAGTTTCTAGTTGTTTTTGTCTACTCTCATTTAAAACATAAGATAGGTTGCAAATGTAGATCAACCTTAACCATCACACCTAGAACTCTTTCTTTTGTTCAGTAACAGCGAGGGACAAAGGTCACTCTCCTCCTCCCACAGGAATTCTAGCAGATTAGTTTCCTATCCACCAAGAAAGGGAGGTTTTTGTGATTTTTCACTCAATCACTCCATATTTCTACAGCTTTGTTTATCAACTTGATTAGAAAAACCTTACCCAACAATTCCTATACCCAGAAACAAATATTTTTTCTTAGTTCCCCTCGAAATCTGAGAGTTTCACATGCTTTCCCTTTTCAAAGAATGGTCATCAGATCCATTCCTCTTTCATAGACACATCCTTAATTCAATATGTATATACACTCCCCTAGCACAACCATGAGCTTTTGAAGTGGCTCTTGTCACTTCACTTCTATCTTCATGAATGTTTTTCTCAATCTATAGGGTTCCTTTTTACTTTCTTATTGGGTTATTCCAACAACAATTTTCATTCGTTATAGGTCAAGTAAATTGACCTTACCACTTCCATCAATCCTTTGATCATGAGGGATCATACACATCTACAAGGTTTAATCCTTCATTAAAGAAATAATTATTACTGATACAGATCATTTCAATACATTCACATCCAATTCTTTCTATTAGTGCTCATCAAAATATTACCACTCTTGTACGATTGGCTATCATTTCCCAAAAGAAATTATAGGTTTCCTTTGCCATAGACTAGAAATATTCAATCTCATTAGGTAAAATTCCAATTGAATTTTAATCTGCATCCTTCTACTCAAGGAACTTATGCAGATAATTTTCGTTCGACAGTAATATTCTCAACATGCTCATTGTAGCCTTGGTAACATAATATTATGACTATATAACATCATGTACAATTGCAAAGTGAAGTCAACTTCTTTATTTGGAAACATTAGCAACATACAATGCATATTTCCAAAAAATCTATCAATAGTAGAAGGCCTCATTCCTTTCTTCAGTAGAGGTTTAAGTAAGCCTCTTAGGAATGGGAAAGACAAGGTGTCACCCCTAAAAGTTATCTAATACTATTTTTATACGATTCGTGCATGAGCCCAAGCAAGCCAAGTGTTGTTTCCATGCGCTGATACCAATTTGAAACACATCTGACCCATAAATAGCCTTTCTAGTGGCGGGGCATCAAATTTTTGCTTTCCCTGATTCATTTTCGGTCCCTTACTTAAGAAAAACCCACTTCAATAGCTCCCCCAAGACTTACATCTCTCATTATGTGCTTGAACCAGCTAGCAGGGTCTTCCTCATGACCTTGGGCTGAAAACCGGGAGCTAAGAACCTGCGTTAGCAAAGGTTTCGACTCTTTGGTAGTTCCTGGACTTCGGGAGTTCCAAATGTGTTGTAAAATTCTCATATCGTCGAACAACGGAGGGGATCAATGGTTCACATCCTTTACTGAGATCTATGGCTAAAAAGGGGGCTTCGATGTTCGGTGTCGAATATTCCTGTATCCTAATCCCCGAAGTCTCGTAATCTCGCCATGTGCCCCTAGCCCTTCAACATTCGACATTCGACGATCGACTATCGTCATTAGACTTTCGGCCTTCGGTGGTTTGCGATTCTCGTTAAATATTTATTTTTACCATATCCCGATATCTCACCACATGGCCTTGGCCCTTCGACGTTCAACGTTAGGTGATTTATGTTGGACATTCCTAATTATAACATGCCCCAAAACCTTTTAAATTTCGAAGTTATCCAAACTCTCGGAGTCCCGTATACGTCACCAACCATGTAGGCTAGGTGGTCACAAACCAAAAACTGACACACGACGAGGGTTAAGGGGTGACACATGTCCTCAATAGGGGGTGACACATGTCATGCTCTAACAAGCACAATGTGTATGTGAATCATCCAAAAATGGGTGACACATGGCACATGTAATGCGGGTCCACGTCGCATCGAATGACATCGTTAAGCCACTTCATCATAGATTGATACTGCTCGGTCCTTCAATATAATGGTCCACAAGATTCACGTAGATACATAGATCTACGGTTCTTATTACTTCACAACTTCAGAATTCAATGCTTACCCAATCCTCTTTATGTAAATCCCATGAAGAGATAAGTCTTTGGACTCTCAGTCTTATGCCACGTGTCATCTTTGACCAACAGTCGAGATTTACTTCAGCGTTCGCAACTTCAACGGTTTTCACACCTTGAAAACCCTCGGCCAAAATCCTCTAGAGTACAAAGTCTCTTAACAACAGGATCACTTGCATGTATCTGGTTACTTCGACAGTTCAACATGTATCTCCCGGCATTCCCTCCGGACCACATCGGATCTATCGCCACATGTACTTGGCCTCTACGACCAAGATTTAATCCAGTTGGTAGAGATATGGGGAAATTCATGCATCCCTATATCGCCGAATGCTCGGACTCCTGGATGATTGTTGACCTGTGGACACATGTCTTTTCCTTTTCAACGATCCAAATTTACTCCACGACTCCGACGTTCGGGAGTTTTGACATTAGTCTACTCTTATTCTCTCGGAGTAGAAATTCAGTGAAGCGCTTAACGCTTCCCTTCCTATATTCGATCTAATGAGTGAGAGTGATTCATACTAGATCCTCAGATTGACAGCCCTCATTGATTTGCGACTTCATCCTTCGACTACTTTCAAGGGTTGTGAACTCATATGTCCCGGAGCTCCGAATTCTCGGAGTTCCAAAGCCAGAGTAGCTTCACTCCTTTCGATCTTAGCGGGGGGTTTCCAACATTGGGTCATATGGAACCTTATCGAATTCCAAGGCTACACTCAACCTTCTTCTCCAGACCCAATGGTCATGAAAGACTTTGGTTCATCCCAAATGGATCTCGTCTGCTCGTCCTCCAAATACATGAATCCTTCCCTTTCGAGACCTAAATCTCGCTATATTTCCTAAGCTTGAGACTTAGAAAAGTCTCTCGCGCAATCCTTATGCTCGCTCGCCTTGAGAACCTTTCAACGCTTAACTAAGTGTTGGCCCTGCACATTGTGCATGGGTCTCTCCTTCGATCTTTGATACTCAGACGTGTATATGTGTATTCCTTGCACCAAGATTATAGAAGAGAAACAATTTGAAACTTATAGAATGTCAAGGGTTCACTCCTTCAACTATAAATGCACGCACATGCATATAAATCTGAATGAAGATAACACAACATTACCTAATTAACTCAGAGATAAGTAAACTCAGACATTCAAAACATGCATTTCAATCTAAGTGCATAGGGTAAATGAAACACTTATCTATTACAATTTATAGCCAACCAACTAACTATGAGTGTTAGCCTCTCCACCCAACCATAGGCTCAGAGGAATTCATTCTTAACAATCTAGCCACCCCCCTGCCAAGCCATGATATCCCTAGGGGAATTTCACAGTTTCTCAGAGGCCTTTTCTCTATCATGGTCTCTGCGAGGTTTATTAGATGCCTCCTCAACATCAAGCTCACAGTCCCTTGCTCAGGTCATGTTCTCCTGTACATTCTCTAGTAACTAGAACAACTTATCTGTTGATACTGAGAGGGGGGTGAATCAGTATCAAGTACAATTTAAAAAAAAAATTCAAATTATACTTAAACCATTCAATTATATCCAATGAGCAGTGAACAATAGTATAAGAGTTACATCAATACACCACA
>JASDQU010408235.1:0-10586 GCA_032191745.1 Picea mariana
AGACCTGTTCAGTGTCTCGATGGGTTTACAAACACTTTCCACACATTACAGTGCTTCCAACTCTCTAGAATTTGTTTATAAATTTACAGAAACTTCATGATATTCAAGAGAGTGGGGTGATACTGAAAATCTCATAGTTTGGAATGAAAAGTCTGATCATTTGCAAATTAATTTTTGTTTTGATGACCTTCATAATGATTTAGACACTTAGATTTATGTTAAGAAACCATCTCGAGGATGGGAAGGTACAGTTGAGTTGTTTTCCTTAAAACGGGGACAGTGTTAGAAGTTTGTTAAGGATAATCGCATATTTATGTGTTTTTAATGAGAAACTGGGAACATTGTTTCAACAGAAACTTCCCTCTGTTTATCTGAGTTTTAGCACTTGCTACTCAGATGCTTGAAAATTTATCAACTTCTGCCACAGAACAAGATTTTTGATTCCCTTGAACAATTTAAATGGTGATTCAGACATAATGACTCAGAAAATAATCAAAATCAAGCAAAATGAAAAGAACCAAAATCAAGAACAGAAAACAAAATCAAAAATATTTACAAGAGGGTGGATCGGAAATCATCAGGTGAAATACCTCTTGGGAGCCTGGCCATTCACCGGGAAAGTGTTTGTTTGTCCCTCTAAATTATGCAAATGGAAATAACTAGGACCCAATTTTTCAAAAATTATAAATGGTCCCAGCCACAAGTTATGAAACTTAGTATGTTCCCCTTGTCCCTCATGAGCTTAGTCCCACTTGAGAACCAAATCCCCAACATCAAAATTTCTATCAAAAGATGAATTTGAATCAAACCATCTTTTCACCATTTTTTGGTGTTGATCTAGTTTCTGTTTAGCTTATGTTCTCACCTCTTCTAGTTTTAATAAGGCATTTATTTGATTTTCTAGAGGAGGGCACTCTTCTTATTGAACTTTCTACAATAGTTGTAGAGAAGGGAGTAAGACATGCAGGGGGAGGATGGCTTCTCTTCCATAGACAAGGAAGAAGGGAGAATTACCAATGAAGGATTTTGGAGTTACCCTATCAGCCCAAAGTGCATTATACAGTGCATTATGCCAATTCTTGTGAGTTTCTAAAACTATCCTTTTAATAATCTTGATTAAATTCTTATTTATCGATTCTTCTAGGCCATTCCCTTGAGGGTAGTAGCTTGCAGAATATTTCAGTTTAATCCCTTTTTCCAAAGCAAAAATGTTCATATCAAGGGACAAAAAGTAAGAGGCGATATCGAAAACCAGGCATCCAGGAACGTCAAATCGAGTGATGATATGGGAGTTCAAAAAATACACTACCTGATTGGTGTTGACCACTTTTAAAGGTACATCTTCAGACCATCTTGTGAAATAATATGTTGTTGTCAGGATATAGTTGTGCTATTGCAAATAGGAGGGATTTATTGGTCCTATGATGTCTAGGCCCCATTGTTGAAAAGGTTTGTCTACAGTAAAAGGTTTCAAAGGGAAAGCGGCCTTTTTCACCCATCCTGTAGCCTTTTGGCATATTACACATTTGTGGGACAGCGTATGGGCATATTTAAACAAGGTAGGCCAATAGTATCCAGCCCTTAGAACTTTGTGGGTAGTAGTATATCCACTGAAGTGACCATCGACTTCACCAGCATGAAGTTTATCCAACACTCTTTCAGACTCCTCCTTTTCTAAACAACGCAGAAAAACACCATCAAAGTTCGTTCGAAATAAAATATCATTGATTAACTGGAAAGATGAACTTAGGCCTAAGTTCTCTTTTGTTTTTGGGATCAATATTGTAGGGAGCAGATCCATGTGTTAGATAAAATCTAATGTTCTCATACCAATAATTGGGAGTAGCTTGTGCACAGTTGATCTATTCTTCGTTATTTTGATTTACAGTTGAGGTGTTTATTTGAATTTGTTGTTCTTCAACTGAATCAACCACTATTTTACACATGCCTTGACCTCTAACAATTTGTGCAGGAGTTATTTCAAGGTCATATTCTTGTAGCGAAGTCATCCAATTTTCCCTTTTCTCACCCAGCTCTTTTTGTACTAACAGATTTCTCATAGGCGGGTAAGGAACAACAACTTTGGTTCTGGATTTTAGCAGGTAAGACCATAAGTGTTTCACTTATTTAGAAACAACATATGCCTATTGATATACTGATGGGTAATTAAGTTCTGATCCTTTAAAAGATGATCTCATGAAGGCAATGGGTATCTCATTACTTTCAGCATTTTTTTGTGTAGGTACAACAGCATAAGATCGGTCAGATGCAAAAGTGTAAAGAGTGAAATCCTGAGAAAAATCAAGACTCATCAAAGAAAGGGATTCTATTATTGCTTTTCTAATTGAATTGAAAGCCTAACTTTATTGAGGTCCCCATCGATATGAAACATCCTTTTTAATCAAATTTTTTAATGGTCTAACCATTTCCGAGAAACTCGGGAAAACTCTTCTGACAAAATTAATCTTGCCCAAAAAGGATTGCATGGCCTTTTTCGAAGATGGAGGGGGAATTTTAGAAATGGATTGGTTTCTTTTGGGATCAATAATCATTCTGACTTTAGATACTATGAACCCAAGAAGTCTGCCTTTCTCTACTACAAAGACTGATTTCTTAGGGTTGAGAGATATGCAGAACTTATGGCATCGTTCTAAGACAACACTAAGGTGAGACAAATGATCTTTCTTGTTTTTAGAAAATACGGTAGCATCATCAAGATAGACCACAACTGACTAGTTAATGAGGCCACAGAAAGCAATGTCCATTGCTCTCTACAAAGTGGCATCAGCATTAATTAGTCCAAAAGGCATTTTCTTGTAGGCATAAGTGCCCCATGGGGTACGAGAGGTGGTTTTAAGTTGGTCTGGTGGAGACATAAGAACCTGATTGTATCCCGAAAAACCATCTAACAAAGATAGTCTTTTAGAACCAGACACCTATTGTAGAATTTGTTCCATTGGAGGAATAGGGTAGTTGTCTTTATCAAACGCTTGGTTGAGGTTACGAAAATCGACACATAGTCAAATTTCACCATGTTTCTTCCTTACAGGGACTAAATTAGACACCCATTGAGTGTGCCCAACCGAGAAAATTATCTTTGTAGTTAGTAATTTGTTTAGTTCCTTTTTAACATTAGGTTCCAATTTCAGATGAATTTTCCTTAATTTTTGTTGAAAAGGTTGAGTCTGGGGCTTCATAGGGATTACATCTTGTATGATGTTTGGATCAAAAGTTTTCAAGTCATGATACATCCATGAAAATACATATTTAAATTATTTAAATATTTTTATGAAAGCTAATCTTTGTTTCTTGGAACATCCCTTTCCCAGATTAATATTTCGAGGATTATCTCTTGTTCCCAAATTAACAGTTTCATAGATCAAAGAGGAACTGTTAGTTTTACAGTTGACTACCCCTCTAAACTTATCATGTAACTCATAGAACTTTTCCAATATCAAAACATATCTGGGGATAGAGTTTACCAACTTGGATGTTGATTCAGGAGATCGAGGATCAGATATTACCATGAAGTGTTGGGGATTCTCATCGTGAGTGCCTTCATCAATGACTGCATTCTGGAAGGTGTCTTCCATATGTAGAAAATTTATGATCTATTGGTGATCATCGAATACTCTCCAATTCGTGATGTTATCCAGAATCGACGGTCTGAACAATAATTCAATCGAAAATGCATTAGAAGAAATACCTTCAGCGGGCAACAATTTAGAAGCAACATTGGCTAGTAGGTCAACTTCTGAATTACTCATCCTAGGAATAGAATTTATATTAAATGCTGAAAATTTATGCATTAAACTCCATACCTCGGTCTGGTAKCTTTTTAGATGCGGTGAAAAACAATGTATGGTGTTTCTTACCTACTTGACCACGATTTCTGAATCACCAAAGACTACCAAATTTTTCACATCCATGTCAAGTGCTTTCKTGAGTCCTTGAAGAAGTGCTTCATACTCGGTTGTGTTGTTAGTGCATTCAAACTCTAATTGACAAGCAATAAAAGATTTATTACATGTAGGGTCAATGAGTACAYAKCCAGCACCTGCTCCTTCTTGGGATTTAGATCCATCAAAATATAAGGGCCAGATATGTACATCATCAGTAGTACTTGGCATATTTGGCAAAGATGGTGTCTAAGTATAGGCTGTAAATTCAGATTTTTTMCCTAGATCGGTGATAGAAGAGACTTCGGTCATGAAATTACCAAAAAAGGTATTCATTCCCTGCATTTCAAATGAATTTGCAGATGTAACGAACGGTTCATTTGTATCGTTCAGATCTGTCAAAGTATGCTTAAGATAATGTTCCCTATTTATCCTGATTTTGTTGGGTTGTCCATTTTTAGGCAACCACAAGTGAGACCAGTCTGTAGAAAAATAACCGTGGAGCTTTTCTGACCAATCTCTGCTTAAAAATAGACCATAAAATTTGAGAATATCAACAATGATAATATCAATAATCTGATGAATTTTAGGATTGCAGGATAATCTAATCAGCACATTCTTAAGCTCACGGATTACTTTAACATTTGTTCAATCTAGCTGAATAATTTTAAGATCAGAAGGTTGTACTTCTGCATTAATTTTTTGACATACAGATAGAGGCATCACGTTTGTGATGCACCGGAGTCAACCATGCAATTATGTACATTCCTATTAAAATTTTCAAAGATTAATAAAAAAGGTGGGACATTTTTCCGTGTGAAAATAGCGAAATTCTTTTGATTTTTTATTGTTGTCCCTGAAACAGTTGTATTTACATTTGCTACAGTTTTTTCTGCTAAGTCACGTTTTTCTTGAGGTTCAGATGTATTTTTTGTTGGGACATTTTTGGTTGTGTTTGAATCAATTTCTACTGATTTTTTGATGCTAACATCACTTTTTTTACTATTTCCAGTGACGCTTTGAAGCATTTTCTGCAAAATAAGAGGAAATTTTAGCAGTTCAAAAACAGAAATATTTGCCCTTAGTTTTTTCAGATCTTCGATTATATCATATTCTAAAACTGGGGTAGCTGAGTTTTGTCTGGTTTCAGTTTTCTTTGTTTGTTTAGGAAAAACATTCTTTCTTGTTTCTGCAGCAGGCTTGGTCTTTGTTTTACTCCTAGTGTTGTGAGGGCGGACAGTTATGAAATTTGCTTGAAAGATATTGTCCAACAAGTGCCCAAAAAAAGGAGGGGATGAGTCCTCCTCTTCTGGTACCTCTTCCTCATTTCTATCATCAGAATTTTCAGGAGGAATAGAAATAGAATTATCATGTGATTCTAATATGGTTTGCAAAGCATATTGTAAACTTTCGAAATTTAGACCTTCTGTGGTCGGGTTTGGTCGATTTTGAGGAAAAGGTTTCCTAAAAGGAGGTTTGAAACTCCCTTTGCTTGTGGATGCCTCCTCGGCTGATATTTTCAAGTCAATGACCTGATTGGACAGTTTCTAGAAAGCTTTATGCAAGCTCTCCAAGCCTAAAGTTTCTTGTTGGTTTTTTGTTTGAGGAGGCCTCGTGAGAATTTTATTTTCTTCTTAGAGGACGAAGTTGTTTCAGCTTCACTATTCAGATTATCTTTTAAGCTTAATATATATTTCTCAATTTTTCTTGCCTCCTCAAAGGCTTCTAAAAATGTGTTCTTCTTGGACCTTTTAACCCATATGGCTATGTTATTTTGCAAGGCCTTAGCATAATATGCAATAATTAAACTTTCTGCGGGCATTGAATCTGCAGGGATTTTGTTTTTTAATGTAAGAAATCTTTGGTTAAAGTCTTTCACCTTTTCTTTAAGGTTCATTTTTAAATTGGAGAGTTCCATAACCAATACTTCCAGAGATTTATGATCTCCTAATTTTTCCAGAAAACAAGTTTTGAACTTGTCCCAAGAGACGATGGTCTAGGGCTGTTGAGCAAAATGCCATGTGGAGGCATTTCCCTCAAAAGTATAAGGAAATAATCTGCATACTACATCCTCGTGTTGAATGCTCCAGAGTCTAATGGCCAACATAAATTTCTTGATATGATCCTCAGCTGATTTCTTCGAATATGGATCTAATTTGGGCAGCCATTCCTCTAGATGTTTAGGTAATGGGTGTTGGGGTCCAGGTATGGCCATGGCATCTTGATCGAGCCAGGGTATGGAAATATTATTTTGGTTTTCCATGGGATTTGGTGGTGTCGAAGGCTAAGACGGTTTAGATGAAGAACTACCTTCATCTGAAGACTCTCCTCCTGAAGAAGATGGAGAAGAACCARGTGGAGATGGTGGTATACCATATCCTCCAACTCCYAGGATAAATGTTTCAGTGGGATTAGTTAGTGTTTCCACCTAAAGGGTTTTCGGGCAAACCAGTGCCTTGAATTTGTTCTTGTATATCTGTGAAATCAAGGGGTTGATTAAGTGGCCTACTGTTGATTAAGGTTGGTTTTCATTTATTTCAAATAATGGTGAAGGATGCACCTGCTCATCCCGCAGGGTCTCCGTGCATGACCTCCCGGTCTCAAGGATCATTCTAAATCCCCTGCTAAGCCGAAGCGGCTCTTTAAATCCCCTGCTGGAATCCTCTGCTAAAAATATGATCCACAGGTCCTTCTTCACTCCCTTGTCTCGGACTCTGCACTAGACCGTGACAAAACTCCCCACAAGAATCTGAATATCGGGCTTCGGGGTTTCGGGGTTTCCACTTTCAATAGTTTCAGCACTCTCGATTCCCAATTCCCGATGAGTGCCTTTCCTCTAAGCACTAGCCCTCCTGAGCTAGGCTTCCACCATATGACCACTGCCTATTTGACCATGGCCTTACCTCCTTTCGAGGATACTCCTATCGGAGTTTCGGCATTTTCAATGTTAAAATGTGCATGTCCACAGGACTCGCGATATACCGATCCCCGATGCTCTCATTTTCTTGTCAGCTCTAGCCCCTCCTGGCTATACTATGTTCCATGTGACCACTTACCATATAACCATAGCCATATAGCTTTCCATCAGGATTTCAGGGTTTGTGATGTCAATATGCATGCGCCCTTTGGACTCGCGATTCTCCAATCCCCGATCCTCCGATGGCTCATGGTCGTTGACCTGTCAACGGTCTTTTTATCTGTCGCGAAAATCTGCCACCTGTCCTCCTCACCAACTCCTATGTGGCCCACATGCTCTTATTCCTTATCGAGAAATCATGTTTCACGATTCTAAAATGCACCAACCCTTTTCTCTCAGGATCTCTGATATCCCGATTCCTGATGAACCAACCTCCAATGGGTGACTTCCTTGTTGGCCCTTTTTTCAATGCCACCGATTTTCTCCATGCATCCCTTCCAGATGGACGGTCTCGATTCCTCCGAGATTTCAAGACTTTCGATGTCCCAATTCCTTCGACCTTGGGAACTCCGATTTCCCGATAACCAATATGTCGACGATCGCTCGATCTCCACCATGTGTCCTTTGCCAACGGACGGTCCAGATCTTCCTGGTGTTTCAAGACTTATGGTGTCTCGATTCTCCTGCCTCGAGAACTCTCAATTTTTCGAGTGCTGATATGTTGATGGCTAAAACCTCGTGCAACTCCTGCTCAATCCGACGGCTGACGGGATTTCTGCCCTAGATCTGACGGCTCAGATCACTTCTCCTTCTCTGTGCTCCTCCTAAGGCTTAACCTCTGCGCAGCTCCTCCCGATCCAACGGCTGACGAAAGTTCTATATGAGATCTGATGGTTTTCGGTCTCCTCCTTCTGTAGGCTCCTCCTGAGCTCCTCCTAGATGTAAATCTCTTCAACGGTCCATATCTCTCTACCTGTCGAGCTGACGGCTATTGTGCTCTCACCTGAGCTTCCTGTGCACCTTCTTCCCAGACTTGGAAGGAAATTCAAATTCCCCAAAGGCGTCAACCTTTGTCTGTTTCTTCTGCAAGCTCTCGACTTCGATTTCTCCCCGCGTACGAAAACATTGTTTCTCTTGATATTTTATCTTCGAATCCTCAAAGGATTATCCTAACTCCTACACTCCTTGCAGAGTCTTTAGATGCACTCGCCCTCCTGAGCTTATCCTTCACTCAAGCAAATTCTTGCTGAGTGCTGCTGGGTATTCAGTAACCCCTCGAAGATACCTCAATGGATTCTTCTCTTAAACCCAGAACTCAAAGAGTTCTCTTCACTTCTATGTCTGTCTGTACACTGACTCGATGCCCTCCTCGCAGAGTATCTTCTCCACAGAACATCCAGCAGTTCTGCCTTCTGTGCACTCCTTGCACTTGCTCAATACCCACCTGGCCGAGTCTCCCATAATCCTCAGTGATTTTGTTTCCTTCTTCAACTCTAAGCAGAGTTCCTTCCTCAAATGCACCGCAGTGCATACGCTCAATGCCCACTTGGCAGAGCCCTACATAACTCCTTAGGGATTCTGTCTTCTGAACTCACAGCAGAGTTCCTCCAACTGCACCTTGTGCCTGTGATTAATGCCCACTTGGCAGAGCCTTACAGAAATCCTAAGAGATTCTGTCTGCAACTGTGTCTTCTCCCACACAGCCTTACCTCCTGAGGTGTTCAACAACCTCAAAGGTCTTCCTCCTGAGTTGTTGACTACAACTCTTGTGCCTCAGCACGCCTTTGTTTGAACCCGCAGTGTTCAGAAGTACATCCTTAGTGCACCGGTATTCAGAGACTGTAGTACTCTGTCACGCCCTCCTGGAATGAAACCTCAAAGACCTTCATCTGAAATCACACAAACTCCCTGCAAATGCATAACTATAGTATACATCTACAGCATACCATAGAACACACACAGACATCCATTCAACACACAGAANAAAGTGAGTAATTTTGATGTGTAACACATATGCTCAATGCCCACTTGGCAGAGACCTACATAACTCCTTAGGGATTCTGTCTTCTGAACTCACAGCAAAGTTCCTCCAACTGCACCTTGTGCCTGTGATTAATGCCCACTTGGCAGAGCCTTACAGAACTCCTAAGAGATTCTGTCTGCAACTGTGTCTTCTCCCACACAGCCTTACCTTCTGAGGTGTTCAACAACCTCAAAGGTCTTCCTCCTGAGTTGTTGACTACAACTCTTGTGCCTCAGCACGCCTTTGTCTGAACCCGCAGTGTTCAGAAGTACATCCTTAGTGCACCGGTATTCAGAGACTGTAGTACTCTGTCACGCCCTCCTGGCATGAAACCTCAAAGACCTTCATCTGAAATCACACAAACTCCCTGTAAATGCATAACTATAGTATACATCTACAGCATACCATAGAACACACACAGACATCCATTCAACACACAGAAATGCAAGAAAAATTGCTCTGTTATATTAACAATGGAAAATGCCTAAATTTACGATGGTGTTCCTGAGCTCTCTTTGGCTCTTCTCAACTCTACTCTACATGCATATCCTCACACAACTACAACTAACTCAAAATAAGATATGAAAATCTCATTTACCTGAGGGGCTCAATCGAGCGCTTCTCTCCAGGATTTACCTACTCTAATAAATTACATTCAATGGTTGTCTAGTCCAGCATTTGGATCTAGATATCAACCAATCTAGCATTAAAGCTGATCCTACCTAACACCTGCTCAAAGGCACGGCTTCCATGGCTCACCAGCCTAAGCATTTAATTACATTCAATTTCAAATTTGAATGAGGACTATGCCTCTCTTTTAGCGTGCGATTTGAATTCACTGGCATGGATGGCTGGCTAGCTAGCTGACGTGGAGAGATGCTCCTGCATCAAACTCATCAGCTGCAAAATCATGAGTTCCTACTCATGCACTTCCCCTTTAAGAGGTTGGAAATCCTCCTGGATCCCAAATCAGTCTTTGGAGATTTCCATTTGCTCCATTCTACTGTTGTTCTTGCTTCTGCTGCACTGCTGATGTTGCTTCTCTTCTTCTCAGCCTTTCCCTACCGGCAGTCTCTACTGACCTCAACATCAGCCTTCTGATCTCCTCAATCACTGCATCTAGCTGCTCCAGTGGCTGGTCCTGCTTTTGCAGTCTCCTCAGCTGCAAAAATTTTCTGCAATTGGGCAGATCGCTATGATCTCCCAGGCCATATTCTTCATCTTCATTGATGGCCTCAAGTTGCCACTCTGTTGCAGACTTCATCTATGCAGTCTCTTCTTGACTGACCTGTTGCTCAGTCATCCTCTTCTCTGACAGCTCAAATTCTTCCAGTTCTCTAGCTGGCCCTAGATTGTTCAACCAATCCTCCAGCATCTCTAGCTCTTTCTCCCATGGAGTGATAATTTTACCTGCCTGCTTCTTGGCTTCCTTTGCTACTAGCTTCTGTGCTACAGCTTCTTTCCTTTCAGCTTCCTGGCTGAAGTCATTGAGCCATTCCTCAGAATGCTCATTATATTTTCCTTCTTCTTCTGCTTCTGCTTGTGCTTGGGCAGTCTTAAACACCTACTCCAATTCCTCCTTGACAGTCAACGTCGGTTGTGAATGTTCTGTTGTTGCACCCTCTGCAACACAAATTTTTTCCTCCTGCTGGGCACATGGTAGGAATACTCCAATTCCCCCAATCATCAGAATATCATTCTGATCTTCCTCCTCTTCTGTCAGCTGCACCTGCTGGTCTAAGTCCAT
>JASDQU010408241.1:0-10574 GCA_032191745.1 Picea mariana
GAGGAAAAGGAAAATCACCAAAGACTATAACAGTCTATGGTGGTTAGCAAAGCGCCTTAAAAGGAAAATTAAAAAATTGAAGCAAAAGCAAAAGTCACACCCAGATTTGCAAGTGCTCACTCAAGTTGTTGTGAACATGCAAGGGATAAAGCAGAGACACATTGAGTTTTTGATGGAACCACAGTTTTGAAGGTGAAAGTTCATTTTGGGCTAAGGCAGAGCTTTCACCAGCACAGGGAAATTTTTACAACCAGTTAGCTGGTGAAAGACAACGCTTTCACCAGCTAACCAGCGAATCATAAGGCGAGTTAGCTGGTGAAAGCAGAAAAAGCATTCTTGAAAGCTAAGGATGGAGCAGGTCATTTTTGACAGGATTTAAAGAGGTTCCAGAGTATTAAAGGGTTAACAACTTGATCGAAAAATACTCTGCATCAGAGATTCGTGGGAGTTTTTGAAGACCACATGCTAAACTGATCTCCTAAAGCATCGACTATGAACAACCGAAGAGATCCAACTGCCAAGACAGGTGCCTCTGCCATGTTTCATGACATCATAGATTCCAGAAGCTGAAGAGTACAAATGTCAAATTTTGAGATTGAAGACAATTCGAATGCTAGTCTAGTAATTAAATCTTTGTTATCAAGTTGCTTAGTTAAATTTGAATTGCTATTTTTAGATACAGATCCAAGTTTTTAGGATCTTAAAAACTGATTGTAAAAGGCTATAAATGCCTATTTTTTCTAAGAGACAAGGGTTCAAACTGGGATACATTTTTGTGCTATTGTATAGACTCTTTTGATATAATAAAATTGCAGTCCCCTTTCGCTTTCAATATCAGAAATATCCATGTTTCCATTTTTGTACTTCATTTCAGTTTATTTTAGCTTATGAAGACTGTTATCTCTTTATTGAGCTCATAGATTTGAATTGAAGGATTTTCTCTTTGTCTTGTATTAAGCCTTACACCCAACTGTATTTGGCAATCAAGATTAGTGTTCTTCATCCCCCCTTTCAAATTACTTGATCTGATTATTGTTTCCTGAAAGCATTGTCTCTTTAGAAGTATGATGAGTTGTCTATTACATTGATCTTTAAAGACCCCATTGTTCTAAGCACATCTACACATTATTTTGAGTTACCAAGCATCCTTAGACTACAACCCTAAGGAGTTTCTTGGAGAGATAACAGATACCATCATCCTTATCTACTTTAATGTCTCTTTGGACATTTCTATATATATCAAAAGAAGTGATCTTCAATGAAAATCTTTGAGATATTTATTGTTACTTTATTTTCATTGTTACTTTTGTAGTTATATATTTTCTTTTAGCTTCAACTTTTCATATCATGCTTTGTCAATTACAATGTTGAATTGCATTGTATGAAGCTCAATTAAATAAAATAAATAGAATATATACATGATATTCTAGACTTCAATAGGAGCTTCAATAATAATTTTACATGATATTTCAACCCTTTGAATTATAATAAAATACATGTTATTCAATTTTATCTTTTACATTGGATGTTGTTTTATATAGATTTAGAAGAAATTCCAATTCCAATTTGAGACAATTAATTTATATATATGTGAATCCTAGGTTGTAAATTTAAAAACATACCCTTGCGAATCTATTTTCCCATGCACACATGAATAACATTTGGGCTGCCTAATTTGGGCATAAACAAATTCATAAAAATTTATTAAGGAGGCCAAGTTCTATCAACAACTTGCCTTTTCAAAACATTTTGGTCAATCATATTTTTTTTTTAAAACATTATTAGAAGGGGTTGCCACCTATGGGAAAGGATTTTCTCATTCAAATTGGTCCACTCAAGCTCAAATACGAGGAAAAAGAAAGTATCAAGGTTGTCAACGATTTGCCCCTTCAAAACTTTTTGCTCAACATAAATCAAGTAAACAAAGAAAGCCAATTTAAAGCATTAAATTCCCATACAAAACCACTTTTCTTAAGAAGATTTGTGAGCATGAGGATGTGAAGTATATGGGCATTGATTTGGCCTTTTCCATTTGATTTGATTTGCACATTAACAATGAAAAGAAGATACCTATTATGGGCATTGAACACTCGAGCTCAAATATGGGGAAAAATAATGTGCCAAGGATAACAACGATTTGAGTGGGCACAGATTTTGTCATTCAAATTGTTCTACTCAAGCTCAAATACAAGGAAAAAGAAAGTGCCAAGGATGGTAGTGATTCACCCCTTCAAAACATTTTTCTCAACACAAATCATGTAAACATAGAACTAATTTTGAGCATGAAACTCCCATATAAAACTACTTTTCTTAAGTGGATATACAAGCATGAGGATGTCAATATCTATACATTGACTTGGCCCACTCAATTTGATTTGCCTTACATATTAACAATGAAAATAATGATACATGTTCTGGGCATTGAACACTCAAGCTCAAATATAAAAAAGAAAGTGCCAAGGCTGAAAACGATTCAAATGGGAAAGGATTTGATTATTTAAATCACTCCACTCAAGCTCAAATAAAAGGAAAAAGAAAGTGGCAATGATTCACCCCTTCAAAACATTTTTCCCAACACNGCATCATGTATCAATGACAACTTATTGATCCATCTTCATCAATGCATCATAGCAATGATCCATCTTTATCAATTGGTTTCCACTTGGACATATATCATTCTCATCAAGGGCATCATATCAATGATCCATCTTTATCAATATATCACTCTCATCAAGGGCATCCTATCAATCAATTACTTGACATCAATCAATGACATCAATCAACCAAACCATTTACATCAATGACATATGATCCAACAATCTCCTAAATAATCAAACCATTGGCATCAATGACAACATGATCCAACACACTCAAGCTCAAATATAAAAAAGAAAGTGCCAAGGCTGAAAATGATTCAAATGGGAAAGGATTTGATTATTTAAATCACTCCACTCAAGCTCAAATAAAAGGAAAAAGAAAGTGGCAATGATTCACCCCTTCAAAACATTTTTCCCAACACAAATCAAGTAAACATAGAAACCGCTTTTGAGCATGAAACTCCCATACAAAACCATTTCATTTAAGTAGATTTGAAAGCACGAGGATGTCAATTATATGGGTCCACTCAATTCGAATTGCTTCACACATTAATTATGAAAATAAAATACAGTTCTAGGCATTGAACACTCAAGCTCAAATACAAGGAAAAATAAAATGCCAAGGTTGGCAACAATTCGAACGGGCAAGGATTTTCTCATTCAAATCATTCCACTAAAGCTCAATTACAAGGAAAACAAAGTGCATAGGCGGACAACAATTCACTCCCTTTAAAACATTTTTCCCAACACAAATCAAATCAAGCAAACAGAGAAAGCCAATTTTGAGCATGAAATTCCCATACAAAACAACTTTGCTTAGGCAAATTTACAAGCATGAAGATGTCAATTATTGGGCATCGATTTGGCCCACTCAATCTATTTTCTTTACACATTAACAATGGAAAGAAAATTCATGTTATGGGCATTAAACACTCTTGTTGTCCAAGATTGATTACATAAACACATGCCCTATTATCCATATAAATTTGTACTTAGAACCAAGAAAAATTACAACTTCAAGATTGGTTACATAAGCACATGCCCTATTATCCATATAAATTTGTACTTAGAACCAAAAAGAGTTACAACTTCATAATAAATCCACAATTTACAATTAAAAACCCATAACAACTCAATTAAACCAAATAGAAACATAAAAACAAATTAATGACTTTAATCAAAAGATAATTCACCTAATTCTCATTAAGATTCAAATAATTATCATTATTTACAATTCAACCATATGCACAACTAATTTCCTACTTGGTTGTAGCTTCACTTACCTTGCAACTTGTATTATTATGTCTTTCCTCTATAAAGTTCAAAGTTGGAATCTTTTTGAACTTTGATTTATTTATGTATAGAAAATTGAATGTAAATAATAATTGTTGTAACTATTAACCTTGATTATTCTTTCAATTTATACTCTATAATTTATGTATAGAACATTAAATATAATAGTTGTATCATTGCAACATACACTAAGTCTATTTAATAGTTGTATCATTGCAACATACACTAAGTCTGACTTGGTAGATAGTTATTGTAGCAATATAATACTTGTAATCAATGGTTTTGAACTTCCTAAATATTATGGTTTGTTTTTGTGTACATATGTCTTCTTACCTATTGTAGTAATATACATACTCGTAATAAGTGGTTTCGAACTTCTTCAATATCATGGTTTGCTTGTGTGTATATACTTGTTCTTATCTTTGTGAATCAAATATGTTCTTCATGGTTAGTTATCTATATTTATTGTTTATATGTTTCATGATATCAATTTGTATTTATTTATTTATTTTCAACGCTTACATGCTTTATGATTATGGATCTCTATTTAATATGTTATTGTTGTCATTTTTTATCCATGTTTTCTTATTTCTTTCAAAGATATAATATGTCATTTGCTATAATGCTATTTTTTTAAGAGTATTTCTCATAATATACTTATTATCTTTGTGGTTAGTAACTTAGATGTTTGGCTATGGTAATTGGTATTAGTTGTGCTATCTATTAACATCCAAAATGTTTAACATTTTGAGGGTAATTTTTTTAGATTTGGACGATTGTTTTTTTTTTTGTTTAGATTTAATAATTTCAAATATAGGATAATGATGTAAAATAGAACATGAACTACAACCAAAATAGGCAACACCACCCCCATACCTCTTCATATCCCACTCACATGGCACAATCAAACAAATATTCAACTATCATTCATGGTGGCACAACTTTGTTTTGAAAAACACTAACTCTGACTTGACGACCTATAATGTACTTGTTCTTTCAGAGTGCTTCAATGCTCAACTTGTTGATTGCCTCCTCATCGCAGGGATTCTTGATTAGTACTCTCAGTTTTGATCGATGTGTTAACTTTTAGAACCGACACAATCCACTACAATCAGATTAGAAAAACATTAGCTCTATCTCAACAAGATATAATGGTTAATGGTTAAAAACATGAGTGGGCCTAATGGTTAAAAACATGTGTTTCCTCTTAAGAGGTCACAGGTTCAAATCCAGAGAGGGGTAGGGTATGTATACCTTCGTAGACTTTACCAGTCAAATCACTGGGCAGAGGGGGGTCCCTTGTCCCACAAACAAGGGGGTCTCATACACCAATTTGGTGTGCTGGCTTGGCCATGACCTTAAAAATAGATTATTATTATTATTATAATGTAGTTGTGCTTTAGGAGTTCTTGAGTGCTTGACTTGTTGATTGCCCCTCATGGCATGGATTCTTGATTTGTAATTTCAATTTTGATCGGTGTTTTCCCTTCTTCTAGCATAGTTTAATGGTTGAGGGGGAACCCTGGGAAAGGTCGATCGACCCTTCATCGAGCATAGTATCATCATCAAGGGGGGCATGGGGAAGGGATGGCCGATCATTCCTTGAACATAGTATTCTACTTGAGGGTATCCCACTAAATTGTTGGCCAATCCTTCCTCAAGTATAATATTATTGTCAAGGGAAACCAAGGATGAGTTGGTTGGCCCTTTCTGTATCATAGTATTCTTTTCGAGGTGTAATTGAGGATGAGTCACTTTACCCTTTCTCTATAATAGTATTCTCATCAATGGGGATATTGAACAAGTGTTGACTGACCCTTTTCTTATAGTCTAGGTTGATCACTCATATGTCTATACTAGTCAACTATTTATAAATTCTATCTATCTTTCCTTTCAAACGATCATGTAGAACTGTTGATTTCTAGGTATGTCTATACTCATCGTCAATAGGTGGTGTAGTTTTCCTATGCATTTATTCATCATCATCATCAAGTTGCTGCATGTGGAGTAGTGCTAATCTATCATGTGTGCATAGTCTTCTCATTAAAAATGGTCATTATGATCAACGAGTGTTGTTACAGAGTAGTTATTGCACATCCTTATCACCAACGTGGAAGATCAATTTTCTATCGTTATTATTTATATAAAAGTGTATTACATAAGTCTTTAGTAAAGTTTATCTATATTGACTTTAATTAATTAATGTATATTTTAGTTGAATTATATTGATTTTTGGTTGTATCTTTGGCATTGTGGATTAGCATAAATGTCTTTAGGAATGTTAGGTCTCAAACACCATGTGGCCTACTTTTAAATGGAGTAAAAGTTGTTGAAGGAATAACCTTCCCAAATAGAAAACAATTTCACAATAGTGACATCAACCATGGATATGTAGTTGTGAATACCTTTAAAGTTTTTAATGGAGATATTCAATGATTGCTACATGCATCAATAAGTGTAGATACATTGTTAGAAGTAAAATATGCTCTTATTGAATGAGATGCATCATATATTTTTAATCACATTGTCTGCTCTCTACAACATGCTGGGTTGAATGAGATAACTATGGTCGATTCTAACAATGAAGATAAAAATATTCTACATGAATCTATGTTTTCTTTTCTTCTTATAGAAGTTGGATTGCTACATAAATGTTCAAATAATAGAGATTGCATTGCCATAGGTCTTGTGACAAATGTAGATGAAAATTATTTTATTGAAGGGAAGATTTTGGGATCTTTCTCATTTGGTGTGCCAATGAAGGAATTGGCATTGCCTTGTGGCACTTGCTTGTCAGAGTTACAACTTGGTAGCCTTATATCTTGGCCAACAAAAAAAATGGTCAATTTCAATATAGGTTCATTCTTAAATGTTGAAATTATTCAGAAACTTGAAGGTTCAACGACATGAACGAACCAAAATCACAACATTAAGTTCATGGGAGAAAAGGTGAATCTAGTCCATCAATGGTCTTCACAACCAAATTATATTGCTAGGGGAATAATTCCAAATGTTCTAGAAAGAGAGGTGGTGCACTTTGCACCACTAGATTGTAATGAATTTAGAGTTTTATTCCATAAAGTATTTTTCCATTGTGAGAAATGTTGCTTATCATAAGGTTTTCTTTGAAGATGGATTGCAAACTATTTGCTTGACCTTAATGATGCCCCTTTAGATGTGATATTAAAAAAAATGCAAAGGAACCTAGTGTCAAGTTTTGGGAAGCAATTGGAGCATGTCCTTCGTAGATGGTGTATCCACCAATTGATAATGTAGATTATGTTGATATAAAAATTGTGACAACAAGGCTATACAATCTTTTAAAATGCCAAATTATGAGTGCATCTTCTAAAAGGAAGTTAAACACAATATCTATAGAAACATTTGATGAAAGTGCATTCTTTACAAAAATGGGCACTGCATTTTGTTGTAATTTTTTTTTGTATTTCTAAAACTCCATTTCAGTGAATGGTTAAGGGTAATAAGAAGGTGTGTGTCATGAATGGAAATTTAAAAAGAGACTTTGTATTAAATTCTATCGAATCAAATGCCTTTATTTCCAAACAAGGAGATTAAAATAAAAGAACTCTACCTACAATGAAGTTTGACATAGTAGGATTTTGTCAAAATGCATGGTTTAAATGTTATGGAATACAAATAAACACTTTCTACCATTATAAGAATATGATTATGAATGGTTATTTGAAGGTCATGATGGGAAATAGTGGATTGAAAAAATCTAGATCAAATACTATTGCAATAATAACCAATATTAATAAGATTGTGTAGCAAAATTCAGGTAGAGGTCCACATATAACACATTCAATAAGTCAAGATGAAACAAGGGAACCTCTCAATTTTTTTCCACCTAATATGTCCCAGGGTAGCTTCACAAGATGGCTAATGAGGACATCAAATGCATTGGTGTTTCGCTAGCGTTGTGATCCAATTTGAACAATGTAATGAGAAAAGCAGCTTCCATATGTTGCAATCACGAAGAACAACTTCTTTGCAAGGTGTAATGATTATATTTCAATTACAAACAAACTTAGGGCTACCACTAATCCAACTGAAGTAGAAAGGTTGCAATAATTTCAAACAACACATAATCACTATATTGCAAGTTGTTGCCATATGTACTATGCCCATAGATTATCTTAAGAGAATAGTGCACACACTTACTTGAGCATTGCGCACGACAAGATGGATAAGTCAAAAAGATCTATACCAAGGTTGGGTAAGAAGGAAAAGGCTATTAGTAATATCATGTATCTTCCCATTTCTTTAACTAGTGTGCTTACACATAGATGCAAGATTGGGGGTTTTGACCACTTCAATATTTCCTTTTTGGAGACGGGTTCAAATTTCTCTATGACTTCATTGGATAAGTGTCTAAAGGATCTTGAAGAATCAATGATGAATCAATATGGGGATTTGTTTTATGAAAGGGGAACATCAAATCACCCATTAAATGAAGCTCTATTACACTCTGAGCCTTATGAAAAATGTCTGATTTACAAACAAGATGGTATGCAAGCACATGAGATAAGTGTTGATAATACAAACTTTTGCAGGTCAAATAGAACATGACCAACAATATTATCGTTGCAAATGGATAATTTTGTGGGTAATAACAAAAATCACTTTGTTTGCATTTTTATCCCTTTTAACATCAAAGAGGGTGTTTGAGACTGTTGAAGTTGGATTCCTCCTTGTGGTACACACACATGAAGACATAGATGGAACTCATGGGAGGTTATCATCTAAATTAATGTGAAAATACATATTTTTGATGTCAAATATGATGGACACTTATAGGACATGTGAGGATCACAATTACTATGTCCCATATTTATTGATGAATTTCTTGACTTTAAGATCATTATGGAACCACACCTTTTGGATGGTAACTCCAAGATTACTGGTATCAAAGGATGGAAGTTCTTCAAATTCCAGCTCATTGATGATAGGCCAATTATGCAATATAAAACATTACTTCAGGATGAAAAGTGGTTACCTCCAATTAATATGTGTCGTTCTTTGCTTGATGGAAGTGCATAATTACCAATGGGGTAGCCTCCGTTGTTAAATCGATAGGTAAGGAAACCTTATGATATGGATAAAATAAAAAATGGATTAGCAACATATATTCATTTAGAAAGAAAGGGATTGATAAGGGAGGGGAACAATATTGGAATCCCAAGATAGCTTATTGGGAGACTATATATAAAGCTTTGGACACTTCCTTCCAAAGCATTGGGCAATCAACAATTAATTTTTGTCCATCCATGGTGTAGGAAATAAGAAACAATGCTCTTATAAAGTCCTTACATGAAGTTATGGAAGCATACTTGAGGAAAAATTCCCTTACAATTTATTAGAAAAATAAGAGAAGAGGGGTTCCATAACAAAATTGTGTTGATTACTCTACACATTAATGTAATTGTAAACATATAAATAAATGAAGGTTTTGCCTAAAGTTAGACATACTACCTTATCACAATCATAACTAGTTGAGAGAATATCTCAACCACACACTAAGCTTGGAGCTAATTTAGCTCTCATCCAAAAACCTCTTAAAATCATTCAAGAAGATTGTTCATGTAGATACATTCTCTCTTGACAATAACTAATATAATAACAAACTTATGTGACTAAATATTAGCACGTAACACAATTATGAGTTAACTATTCTAATACTCCCCCCTAATAAGCACTTGTCTTATCTAATGATATCTTCATTATTCTCTAGTCTACTGCAACAAATGATCTTTTAGATCCTAAAGATGGTCCCACTCTGCAAAGTCTTCATTTGGCCTGATTTGGTATTTGTATGTTGTACCTCAACTATAGCGTCACCACCAAACTATCAAAGTCCATATAAAGGAACAACCATCCCCTAGAATACATGGGTACCCAACCACTATAACCATCAATCTAGTAGGAACTCCTTCACCTGCATTGTTCATTCAACTCCCTGATGCATTAATGTGCAAACAACTCCGCCACAATTTTTAAGAACTAACTAATGCAATTGATGCACTTTGATCTCTATTGACATATGTTCCTTGAATATTACTTGATTTGATTCTGACACACTTGGTCCAATATCACCCAGAGTCTACAACCAACAAATGGCTCACCCCACACACAAGTGTTAACAACTCCTTATACCAGTGGAAAACTTCCCCTTCAAGGAAACTCAAACAATGAACACCAAACCTCCAATTATGAGTCTAATGCCACACAACCATTATTAAATACTTGGACCATGAGTCTAATGCAACATAAGCAAACTAGGGGTATGCGTGCCTATATAGGGCTTATAAGCATACGCTAAATTACATTACACAAATTTTAAGCCTCGCCGAAAAATACCATAGGACAATAATGTTTTCTTTCGTTGATTTGTTCTTGTTGGAAATATTGTTTTCATTTATGTGAAAGACAAGGGGAGCCTAAAATATTTCCAAGATAAATATTACAAGCCTACAGATGTCCAAGATAAATATTGTAAGATGGAGATTGTTGAAAGTATTATTTTTGGTCAATTTGGATACCCTATCTTTGAAGGAATTTTTACCCTACATACCTAACTCAAATGGGAGCACAAGTTACATGGTTGGAAATCTTATTCTAATACCTTTCCAATGGTATATGGAAGTCCCTCTAACTCCCTATGAA
>JASDQU010408243.1:0-10448 GCA_032191745.1 Picea mariana
GAATGTGCGCTGCCGTCACATCTCTTCTCAGAGATAAGCCGCCACCATTCCAGCAAGCTTGTTTCCGCTGCATTTTTACAGTTTCATCTTATTTCGTTATTTAATAGAAAACCAGTTTTACTGTATCTCTGTTATTTTCGTGTTAAGCACCTATTAATAATCTGTATTCATTTCTTTTTGCTCATAAAATCCGGATCACTGGACCCAGGTCCATGGAACCCCAACAATGTGAGGCTATATAGATGGCAGGAGATCCTCGATCTCGACCATAGGCATAGTACGAGTGAGTGCAGATAGGTTCCGCTCCACTCGTCTCAAAACTCTCTCAGCCTCTCCAACTGGAGGTACACCCACTGCTACAGCTGCCTCTAGTTGTGGACAATGCCTACTCCATGCAAAATCAGTTGGATGCACTGGTCCCACATTTGTACATAATAGATACATAGTTCTCAGGTTCTCTAGTACACAAAAAAAATGATATATATAAAAGAAATAAAAAATTAAAAAACTTTTACAGAAAAATTTATCTAATTCTCCTTGCTTCGCTCGAGGAATTACGGGCATGTCAGGATCTCTAGAAAAGTTTATCTCGGCATAGGGGTAATCCTATATAGATGGAATTTGCCGAGACCACCAATCGAAAAATGTATCATCGAAGGCCTCGATGGTCCTCCCTCCCCCCTTTCTTGGAAAAAAAGATGCCCACCTGCACACTGTTGGGAAAGAGGGCACATGCCCCCATTTAGTCTCTTGGGGACTAAGACTGGGTACCCTTTCAAAGAAGAAAAAGCAAATAACAATCCTAAACCCGAAGTTCTTGTTGTTCTACCCATGACACTCTATGAGTTGTCTCTTCATGCACTATAGCATGGTTGCACTCCCATCGAACACTCGTACATTTAAGCACTCTACTACGTAATGCATATGCATCCAGGAGGCTTGATGTAAATCTGTGGATCCAATGATCCACCCAATAAGTAAAATTATCACTTTCAGTGATAGGTTGGTGATTTTGTGGATTGGTACCTAGGAACCCACTTTATTTGTTCCGACCTCACAGTGTTGTTCAATCAACTCAGAAATGTTGTGAGGTCTAGAGGGAAAATCATGAAGGTTGATTGGTTCCCCTCTCCTTGAGAGGCCAGTCAGAAAATAAATATCTTCAGTCGTTGGAGTCAACGACTATACCTCGAGCATAAAATCCTCTGCAACTGGGTGCCTGTTGGCCCTTGGTTATGGAAGGAAGTGAAGAATGAGGAATAAAAGGTAAAAGCGAGCTTCGTGGGACACACAGTGACTATCACTGGGTCGAAGTGAGCAAAAGAACATAAAAGATGGAGCGAAGTGTGGAAAAGCAAGCCGTTGGATGAGGAGATCGAGGATGGCAGATCAGCAAGGAAGATGGACCAAGGATGACTTAGGAAGTGGAAAAATCTAGCATTAGATGCCTTGGAGCACCGCGATATGAAGAAGGAAAGACAGGCTAGCGAAGCCTGAAAAGAATGGGTCAAGTTTACCTAGGGTTGTAGACACCTAGGGTTTTTAACACCTAGGTTTTGACTCAAGGCTATCGGTGAGGGATTATAATGTATAAATAGAAGTTGAGAGTGTTAGGGTCCTATAATTATAAGCGAGTCGATTCTTCGACTGTTGATTTGGCGTTTTCCCTCATAATGATGAAGTCTGGCTCAGGTGATTCCGTCTCCTCCCTCCATTCTTGTCGCTCAATCCCCCATCACCCTATCGCATCCTTCATCCATGCTGCGTCCTCTCCCCCTGGTCCCTTGTCAGCCTCCATTTTCCCGCCTTCTGTCCCTGCATGAATGGACTTAGGATAAACAATGCTAGCAATATAGTTAGTCTAGGTCAAACTAATAAGTAAATGACTATTTAATAATTAATTAATTAATTATTAATTAAGTTAGTAATCTAGGTTAGTGATTAATTAGTAACTAGGTTAGGCTAATTAATTAAAACTATTTAATAAAACAAAATGTTAAAAAACATTAAAAAGAAAAAAGTAATAAAATGTATTAAAAATAAAAATGAATATAATAAAAAATTATATTAAATATAATATTAAAAATAAAAAAGAAATAAAACAAATTAAAAACAAAAAATAATATATAATACAAAATAAAACATAATACCAACGTAACACATAAAAAACAACAAATAAAATATCAAAAATGAAAAAACAATATAAAAAACAAAATAAATTAACCTAAGTCCTACCCTACCCTAAACCTACCCCACGTCCCATCCCCCTACGTACTATCCCACGCCCCCATGCCATTACTCCTATGCCACCTACCTCCACTACCCAATTCCCTACGTCACATCCCACCAATACCATTACACACCTGCCCACCTAAACTCCCGTGCACTTTCCTATACCCCGCCCCCCATCCACCATGCCACAAGAATTATCAACGCGTCATATTAATTCCGGAGGCCCCCCCACCTTCCAAAATTTAACGAAGCGGGGGAGGGGGGGGGGGGGTTCGGAATTTGAATTAAAATTCATGCAAATCTNGTTACCATGTCTTCTTCCGGTGGAGATTATGAGCAAAAGGAGACGAATTTTAAAAATCCGAGAGAGGTTTTTTCTCATCATGGCATGAGGAACAAAACAATTTTTCATTTTTTGCAACAGAGTTACGAGCAGAGAGAGTCGAAGACATCTTCGAGGCCTATTTTTCCATATTTTAAATTTTCCATTTTAGTCCCGATTTTGGAGGAGTTGTCACGGCCAGCTGGGGATGAATTTTGTGAAACCGAAATAGGTTTTTTTCTAGAACATGCCCATCTACAATAACCTCTTTCAGTTTTCACACAGGTGTCATCATTGAAGAGAGAATCACGTCTGATCGGACCCCTGTTTCGCAGAAAAACGGTTCATTTTTTATAGCAGAAACCTCTGAATTTTCTAGGAGTGGTGGCTATTTTTGGCCGAGGCAGTTGAACCGAATCTCGGAACTTGAGGGGATGAGATATCTTATTTATTGATATTAATTTAATGTAAACGGTTTGGATCTTCACGCCCTGTGGCTATCAAGCTGTAACTTTTTTTTTTATAGATCTGTCATTAATGAAAGGAAGGCACTTACAGGATTCTTGTGTATGTTCACTTGTGATGTGATTTTCTCAGTTAAATGTTTTCTTGCTCTGTAACCACTTTGTTTTTTGAATCTAATCTTTATGAATAGCGTTATGTCTCAGGATTTATCTCTGATACCCTATTTCTGATTCTTAAAGATTTAAATGTTTATCTTCTGATGTTTTCGATTAAGGAATTCTTGACTGCTTCTTAGTCGAATTTATCCTTCTCACCCTTTCCTATGTCCATCATTTAAGCTGCAAAAGATCCAGTGAGTGTATTATCTCACCTTGTGGAAGTCATCCTACCTCGTTTATGGCTGTATTTTATTCCTAATTAATTGCAGACCCCATAGCCCAATGGATGTGTAAACTGTCTCAACCAATTTATAAACCGTTTTTACAACAAAGCACATTGTTTTCATTAACTAGCCTAATATCTCTTCAAACAAAGCTATATCAGACAGAGAGATCCCTCTCTGAGTCTTGGAGGGCTAGATCCAAGACTCGAAGTGGTTTTTATGTTGCCTCTGCGATTTCCTTTCAGCCTTGGGCTAATTACAGAGCGCTAACAGAGAGGACCTACGTCGGGGGGGTACTGTGGCTTTGCCTTGCTATTTATTATTGTTCATTGGGAGAATATTGTATTCAGGGTGAAAGAAGTGTTGTGAGAGAGAGCCTTCTGGTATTGTAATATCTTCATCTAGGTGAGAAGATCAAGTCCTATAGCTAGGTGTTCAGGAAGGGGAGAAGGAGAGAGAGAAGAGAAAGGATCTGCTGGCCAAGAGCACAAATCAAAACTGTAAGCTTTATCTTAATATATCATAAGCACAATTCTGTGGACGTAGCCCTAGAGAGAGGGTGAACCATGTACATCTGTTTTTGTGTGTGTGATTGATGCTTTGAGCTCTGTTGTTGTTATATTGTTATCTGCATCATTGTATTAGATCATATCTATAGATTTGAAGGATAGATCTAGCTAGTTGAATGGTAAATGCATGTTATGTTGTTATTGTAATAAGAACCACTTGATATTCCCCTGGTTGTAGACATCTCTATCTTGCAACCTCCTCATAGTTTCTTCAGGTGAGACTGCATATGCTTTGCAGGTGTTGCCGAAAGGGCCAGTATCTAGGGCTTGTTGGTGTGCTCTTGAAGCTGAAACTTGGGTCTATCCCTGTGCCAACAAATGATTCCATTGTCGGGACAAGAATCCTTTTAAGGGAATGTCAAGGTGGTTCCTGTCGAAGACAGAGATTTAGAAGTGGATAGAGGACCAAGAGAAGGACTTTTTTGAAGACTAGAACAAGAACCCTAAATAATCGTATNAGAGATTTAGAAGTGGATAGAGGACCAAGAGAAGGACTTTTTTGAAGACTAGAACAAGAACCCTAAAATAAGCACTGAAGATTGGCTACAAAGATACATATTCACTGACATTCACGAGATCTTCTTTGGAGGAATCCATCAAGAGCTACACGAGTGGTTGGCCAGGTTAGCTAACACATAGTTTGAAATTAGATCTAGACCTCCTATGGTTTGGACACTAGCATTGATCCAGAAGGTCAGGAGAGTCGACAACGTTGTATCCAAAGCAGTAGATCACTGGTTTGATAGTACCATTGGAGGGTATATCATTGAGTTTGTTGTTGAAAGAACAAAATCGTATAGCCAAACCGAGAGATAATTTTTCAAAGGGCCCAGAGGAAAATTTTTGCACTTCCTAAAGCTAAGAATCAAGATTCTCTTGCATGAAAACCACATCTTGAAGATACAGTAGATTGATTGGACCTGAAAAGGCTAATGTTCAAGATCTCGAAAAACGACAGTGACACAAAAGTAGGACATATGCACAGTGGGAAAGTATTCCGAGGAGTTCATTTTGAGAACTTGTTTAAGCAAAACTACAGGTAAGAGGGTTTCTATAGTGGAGAAGAGGTATATATAACCGATGAAGAGCATCCAAAGCCCACCAGAACAAAATAAGGGGAAGCTGAAGAACTGTGCCAAAATGAGCTAGAAACCTAAGGAACTGTGCGAACTACTGAAGAAAGTAACGTTAATCCTCCTTTTGTGCCAACAATACTTAGAAGTCAGAATAGTTAGAACCACCAAAGTCTTCAGAGTACTATTACTAGTAGCTCAACATCTACTCAGACAAGAACCCTAGTCAGATATATGGAAGATGAAATGAGACTCCCTATCTTTAGAGGAGATGGATTTGAAGATCCAGATCAGCATTGGTTTCTATGTGAGGCCGTATGGAATATTAAAAGTATCACTGATGAAGCCATTAAGAGAACCCAATTCAGCACTACGCTAAGGGAACACGCACTAAGTTGGTACATGAAACTTGTCCAAGGACTAGCACAGCCTAAGCCCCTGAATGAGATCAAGAATGAGTTGATTGGAGATTTTAAGAAACCTAAGTCATAGTCATAATGTATTACATAACTAAAAGAGATTAAAAAAAAGGTAGAAAAACCTATTTGGGATTTCAACCAAACATTCAAGACCTTGATAGGCCGATTAACTTTCCAGATCCCTGATGAACAGAACAAAGAATGGTTCATCGCTGCATTGTTACCACACATAAGGATCCCTCTAATGCAACAGAAGATTGCATCTCAGGAAGAATCTTTGGAGATCACCATGAATCTTTAATTAGCGCCAATGGGAGATTCTAGCTCAGGCATTAGCCATATCATGAGCCAAATAACTAGTTTGTCTTTGCAGGTCGAGGATATGAAGAAAGATAAGGGAAAAGAAAAAAGGGAAGATATCTGGTGTGAAATATGCAGATCTGAAGTCCATGATAAGGAACACTGTCCCTTATTTCATGAGTACTTGGCATTAGGGGCACCGAGCCCCTTAAAGAAATTTAACCTACCCTGGTGCGATGTATGTAGAAATAGGCATTGCCCAGGTGAGTGGTACTACATGCAGAAGGATGTCCAGACACCCACAAACTTGTATTGTACATTCTGTAAATCAGTGGGGCATGATGATCGGGATTGTAGAGCTTATGATATCATGCATGAAAGGTCAAGAGACATATAAAAGATTCAAGGCGAAGTACAACAAGAGGGAAACACTCTGCAATACAACTCTCTAGGGAGAGGAAATTTCACTCCTCGCGGTGGCTACAGAGGAGGAGGTATGGGCCGAGGTTGAGGAAAAATAATATGTTACAAATGCGCGCAACCAGGACATTTAGCAAGGGATTGTTAGAATCCTTTCACAACTTGTAGTTATTGTAACTCCTTTGAGCATGTCATAGAGGAATGCCTTGTGCCACTGGATAAACTTCAAGAAAGATGAGGACCCCAATAGAACCCACAGGTACAATTGATATATGTTGAACCTTGCGAAGCAGACCCTAGAGTTGTTGTTATTACTCGAGGGGGCGTTGCTACAAGAGAAGACAGAGCAGCCCAAGGAAATACTGAAAATGACCACGCAGTCAGGAAAGCTATAGAAAAGACCCCAGTGTTTGATGCTAAGAAAGAAAGGAAGATATTCGAGGAGGCAAGGAAAGAGTTCAAAGGAGATCAAGTATCTTCATCAAAGAGACAACTAGAAATCAAAGAATATGGCATGCCTCGGGCATTTGATCCATCTTCATCGCCAACATAAGGGAAAGAGGTAATCAAACTCATGGAATTCTTGTACACTTGTGTTAAGTTGATTCAAGATAAAGGTGTTGTACAAGAATTACAAGATTTAATCAAGCACTATAAACTAGGAAAATTAGATCCCTTATTGAATAGAGAAGTTCACCAAATTGGAAAAAGGAGAAGGACAAATAAATAATTACACTTGAATGCATAGATAGGAGAGTATGAGATAGACTATGTGGTCCTCGACATAGGGTCAGAGTTCAACGTCATGATGAATCAGACTTGGGCATTGACGGGAAAACCCAAGCTAATATATTCCCCTATCAAGATTTGCATGGCTAATCAGTAAGCTGTCGGCCCATTTGGAAGATTAGAGCATGTCCCAATGGACATCGATGGAGTAAGAACCTTTGCAGATTTTGAGGTAATTGAAATTGTTGATGATTGTTTCCCGTACCCTACATTATTAGGAATCGATTGGACCTTTGACAATTCCACTATTGTTGATCTAAAGAAAAGATGCATGACATTTGAGAAATCTGGCCTTAGGGTCATTGTACCTTTAGATCTAGATGAGGGTCCATGATACACAGAACCTATCAGAGAAGAGGACCATGCATTTGAACTAGAAAACATCTACAAATTAACAGCTAGATAGCAGGATTATATCAACCCTACAGCTGATGGGAATCTGAGCTAGCGAAGCGACAATACATGTTCATCTGACTCAGAAGAAGCACTGGAGAACTAGAAGAAACAGATGTATGAAGTATCTACAAGAAAATGTACTAGGCTAACTAGAGAAGTTCATTGGATTGGTACAATAGTGAGTAATCTACCCACATTTGATGGGATGAACCCCTTAGAGAACTTTTTATTAGAATTTGAGACAAGTGTACCAATACAATAGAGGTTTTTGGCAACGAATGAAGCCATGAAATCCACACTAACAAGATGGTGGGGGACACATAAAAGAAATATTATAAACTAGACACAATGCACAACTTTGATGATAGCGCAGTTTTCAGCACAAGTAGGAAGCTACAAAGCATGGTACATAGGTCGAAGCTACCCAAAGGATCATGTACGAAGTTGCGAAGAGGCATGGAGTAACATTCCTAGAGAAAAATGGGTACATAGATTCGTCAATACATTGGATACCACCCTGATTAACTGGTGCCTTCAAGCAGAGTTGCGCCTTGTCACTTTAGAATGGGAAGGTATGATCCAGAATTTTATAACCACCTTTTTGTTTGACAATGAATTTCCTTCTGTAGATCAAGAACTACAAATGGTGAGATAGAAAGTATTTAAGGAGGTGTTACACTTCAAAATTACTCACTTCGATAGTATCGTAAGTGTCGTCATTACAAGTGTCGCATTTTGGTCGCAAGTGTCGAAAATGTTAGAAAAATCATACTACCATAATTCCTATGTCGTACCTATAACGACATCAAAAAGAAACTTGAAACACCTCAAACATTTGATTTGGAAGAAGAGGAATAGTTAACTGGGTTTATGAACCTCTTGTCATTTGAAAGAACCACTAAAATTGAGTTTTTAGAGGAGAACGCTCCCCTATACCTCTGTCAAGAGTGCTGGTGCTCCCCTATAGACTATCTGGGAGTGTTATAAAACTCTGTCTACCATTTTGGAGGAGCGTTGCTACTGTTAGGAGTGATGGCGCCCCCCCATTGATTGTTAGGGAGCGTTATAGCACTCTGATGCCCCTTTTGGGGGAGCGCTACCTATTCTGGGAGAAAATTGGTTTGTTGAGAAGAATGAGGAAAAGATCTCTTCAATCTCTGAAGAAAGTTGGATTCAAATCCTTGGTCAATCCATGATCTTAAGGAAGATTCCTAATTAAAGGAGGAAAATCCTCAACTTACCCCAAATATATCTCAAGTGGTTTGGCCTATCTAAACCTATATAAGTAGGCCCTCTCATGGTGAAAAGGAGGAATGATTGGAAGCATGAAACCTATGATCTCATAGGAAACACATAGTGAAGTGGAGGAGAATAATCAGTGAATTTATTGTCATTCTGACCATGGGTATTTTGAGAAAGGGTCAGACAAGGAGGACTTGATGAAGCTGCTACACTTGCATCTACGATTGTAAGTTTCCTTCGTGGTTGTTCTCATCAATATAATATGCTTGGCCTATTTCTTTCTAGTTTGTGCTTGATCTCACATGAACTTGTATCTAAGTAGATAGATCTATTTTAAGCTAATCTCAGTAGGGTAGGAAGCTGGTTGTATCTTGTTTGTCTACAGGGCTTATCAAGGAGTGCAAGATTAGGGCTCAACTCGGACCGTGTAGGGACAAACACTAGTAAAAGGTACTTCTTTTCTCCTTCCTCCTCACACATTAGTTTATATAGATCTAAAAGGAAGTCAGTGACCATGATAAGAATCTTTTGTCTTAAGAGTTAAGAGTCTAGCTCTCAAGAGGAGATCTACATGTCCGCAGGGAGATTTTCCTTCAACATAAATTGGCGACCATACTGGGGATGAATCAAAACTTTTCGGTTTTGGTTTTCCTCATAGACCTTGTCTTGCCCTTTGTTCTTTTTAAAACTTGTTCACTCTTTATGTTTGATTTTATACATTTATTGAATCCTTATTCCATCACACATACTCTGAATGCCAAAATTCCATTGAGTTTTAGGGTTTTTTGGACTTTTTTCTAGGTTTTAGGACACAACCGCTCCCCTAACTTGTTAGCAAGGCACCAACACTCCCTGAAAGCCTTAGACAGAGCATTATAACACTCTAGTTCCCCTTACAATAGAACATCAACCTCTCTTTACAAAAAATCCTTTCCAGAATTGCATTTTCTGAGATCCAATCTCTGTATGTCACTTGCTGAGATTCTTTTTGATTCAATGCTTCTTCTTATTGAGCTTTGACATCCTTCCTTTTGAGGATTAAGCACCTTGATTTTTATATTTTGAGGCCTTATTCTTTATTTAGAGTTTTTCTGCTGTTGAGAATTTGGAATCAATCCACTGCTTTCTTCTCTCCTATCCGACTGAGTGTGAACTCTGGTGAAGGGCATCAGAAATCTGTGAATCATCTTATTTAGTTCTTTGAGGTCATCATTTTCAAACATCTCTCTTTTGTGTGAATTGTTTGATCTTTCTTTGTTATCTTTTGTTTTCTATTTGCTTCTTGTTTCAATCATAGCAAGAGGGTGTCATTTGTGCGAAATTTGCTTATACTTGTCCGAATCTCCTTGATCTGAAAGGGTAGTTGGTAGGAGAAGTTTGTTTTCTTTGAATTAATCCTCATTTGCATACAAACGAAAAAGATACATATTAGTGATTGGTTTTCATATTAGAAGGAAATTTCTGAAATGTTTTAGCTTTGCATCGAATTTGATTGAGAACCAATTGATTGAGGACATTTCATATTAGTGTTTAATAGTGAAAATGACTCTTTCTCTTTCCCTTGAATAGGTGTTCATTGAAAAGAAACGATTGCTTATCATATTTTATGCATCTTTTTGGGAATTGAGTCATCATTCCATCAGTTTCACTTTCATAACACCCTTTGAGCAAAGAACAGCTATAAAACGAACGCTAATTAAAAATTATCTAGAATATTTTCATTTTTAAGATCTTCCACCAACAGTAGACTAGGGTTAGCACTTTGGATTAGGCTGTGAGTACAACTCTCCAAAGTTTTCAACATAAACATTAGCATCCTGAGCTAGGGAGAGTCGAATC